>JAZHYW010022796.1:0-89254 GCA_037355805.1 Ixodes ricinus | reverse complement strand
GACACACACAGACAGGACAGCTCTTTAAAATGAAGGACTGTCCTGCTCTCTGTGTGTGTGTGTCCCTATGCGTTTTATTCTTTCGTGTTTCAAGTCATTTCTGGCAACCTGCTCTGTGTTAATGTTCGTAGCGGACACTGTTGGCGAAAGTCGCAGTGCACGAACCTGCACAATCTCTGTCAACAGCGGCGGCTAGTGCTTCGCGGCACCGGTTACGTGGGCCACGAAAAATCCCAGGCGAATGTAGGGCGGCGGCCGCCGTGACCGGGCCGACGTGAGCTGGGAGCCGCTGGAGCGGCGAGGTACGCCCTGGTGCACCCGATACAAATGTGACACTTGTATTCCTGCGAAGGAGGTTTTTCTACAGAGAATATTAAACGTCATTGAGTTTAGAAGTCATCCCCGCCGCGTCACGGATATTCGCTTTTCCCCGAGTCCGCGAATGGCCGCGGAGGATCTGTGAACGGTTCACAGGATATCCAGCAGACCCCTCGTGTGATTGGGCCAACTTGTTTCCAGCAAGGATTTCGGTCGGAAGAATTAAGCTGCGAGCAGCCTGTCGTTTTTCTTTCTTAGTTTCGTTCGAAGAGTACGTGAAAATCATAAACATCTGTTGAAAAAAAGAAAACACTTCTTTCCACTTAATTACACGGGACTCCACCTCGTAAATGCGGTCAAGAATCTCGTAAAAAGCCATTTCTTCTCGCGGTTTTTCGTCCTTGCTGCGCTATGACACTCTTTTTTCCCCAACAAAAAATATCGATCGCAAAAAAAAATAGAACTTATTGCATTTTAAGGTACGTTTATAACGAACACCCATTGGTTTTTCACGTTGATTTGGGTTATAATTATCTTTCTAAAAACTACTTTTTCACATACATCAACGCAAGTGATTTCAGGACTAAGGGTTCTCAACCTCTCAATGCGCCGTATAGCATCTTCCTCCGAATGATTTCAACCACCCACGGACAGCAAATAGTCAAATACGTTGCTTTTTTTTTTTGCTTTTCTTTTAATGCGACTGTACTTAGAAGATTACCAACTATGAAATTGTGTGCGTCCGTCCATCTGGCTCGATAGCCCAACCACTCATTGGTTGGTTGAAAGTCGAGAGAGGTCTAGAAAATATGTGGCGAGGGAGGGTGGGCCTTGGCGGACGTCTGAAATGCATGCTAAGCTTGCCCAACCAATGCACCCCGTCGAATTGAGCGACTGGGATCACGTGACGCCATCAGCGAAATGACTTCACCTGACGTTTGCAGCATGGTGTTGTCATTTGACTCCAGCCACGTGACCAGGTCACGTGACATTGCGTGACGTCACCATACCAAAACGTGACACCGTAGCGCAACGTCACACTCGCAACGTCAGGTTATGCATAAGTTTTGAATAAAATTACTACTACCCTCAGTCCGGATCTGTAATGGGTGATTATATAAAAATAACTCGTTGCTTTTAACGTATTTCTGAAAAATTATGCTCGCATTTTCATCTCTATTCTATTTTCTACATATTCAATATGATGATAGGAACTGGAAAAAAAAGTAAATAAATTAATCTTTTTCTGACCCTAAATCAGGATTGGTTAATCATTTCTAGACACTTTTCAGGTAGGTTAATAACAAGGAATCATAATCAAACTTGTGTAATATCTTATTCAAAAATGAGGAACAGAACAATAGTAAAAATAGGTGAATATATAATTAAAAAACTAATCAACACAAAATGCTTACCAGCAAGCCTGCCGACGAGTGAGACAATTAAACCAAATGTCGTTATTGAAACGATCATGAGGGAAACGTTTAAACTACAAGACAAAAAACAAATATAGTTATATCCCCAGCGCAACATTCATAAATTACGCTTTATGATTATGTTGAAGAAACAATCAAATATTTAAAATGGTATTCATATATAACTTCAACTGACTTTTAAACAAATTTTATCTAAAGACAATATTAAAACTTCCCGCATTTAAATTCGAAAGAACGTGTGTATTCGTAAGACATATAGGCGAGTCGTTGCTTTACAATAAGTACAGGTTGACTTCTAAAAAAGGTTAATAATACAAATATATTTGGGTAGAACCCTGAAGAAGCTATGTGATGAGAAATAGAACGAAATTGTGCACTTCACTGATATCTTTCAAACGAGGCATACTAAATAAAATTAAATAATATAATCTAGAAGCCGTTCTCTCTAAGTGAAAGCTGATAATGAAATAGATATCTGCGAGTTACTGGAGTTACCGAACTAGAACCCTACTACTTCTTTTCGGGATTCTGAACCGCAGTGCTAAATGTATATCAGACAGCACAATGTGGAATCATTTAAATGAAAAGCGAATCTATAGAATGTGAGAAAACAAGCATGAAAACCTAATCGCCAGGTTATCTGTATTTCTCGCCAAATCAGAGAGATGACCCAAAACATGTGATGATAACCTTGCACACGGGGTTCAACTTACAAGGTAAAAATGTGCGCTGATGAATACCACGCCAGAGTAAAAAAACACACAAAAAACACTTTCTGTGTTTTGTTGATGTTATATGCGTGGCGCAGCGTGCAGTACTAGATATAATTCCTTATTACGGAAGAATCCTTGATTATTATGACAATAATATTAATTCAAAGGTGCCAGCGAGCTGGACAAGAATTACGCAAATAATCCCAAGAAGAAGGGAACAAGAGGGACAGAGGACAAACATAAATCTCGAAACACAACTGGCTGAGTGGTGCGTGACCGAAAAAATCCGCCTGGTCCTTGCATCGAACCAGGGGCCTCTCCATTTCCAGTGGAGTGCTCTACCAACTGAGCTAACCAGGAGTTAAACGCCAGTACAGCAAACGGGTTTTATCAGCTGCTACCAGTTTAACACGAACAAAAGTTAACGGCCTGCGTTTTTGAGGTTCTGGTGATAATGCAATGAATGCAAAAATGAAAGCGAGCTGCACAAGATATGACGAAAATATTCTCTGGAGAAGGGAAACAAGGGGGACAAAAGGACAAACACAAATCTCCAAACACAGCTAGGTGACTGGGTATGCGTTTGTACATATATTTTTTGAGTAACTTGTTAACGTCTTGTTAAGAAATAGTTGTTCAAATATCAGTTTTTTTTTGTTGGGTGGGTTTGGGGGGGGGGGGTCGTTTCTCTATTGTTATGCTTTCTGGAACTTTGTACGATATAAATAAATAAAAAAATACTATTTATGAATCATTCGGGCTATATGTACCGCTCAGTACACAAGACAGGTAACACAGATGTAGTTGATTGCACAGTAAATTCGATGAACCGAGGGCAAAATGATCGTGCAACTCGCAGCGTGTATGTACAGAAAGAACTGGAACAGACCCATTGCGGTTATGTTTTTAATGATTGGCTGGTCTAAGTTTAGAGAAGCTCTTTGTCTACCTTTAGCTTTCAAATTTGTAATAATTCAGTAGTCTTTCTTTTACTTTTTAGCATATTTTATTATTCTGAAAAATGCTCCAGGAAGCATTCAGGAACAATTGGGAAGAAAAATGTTATTGCCGCCAAGAAGAAAAGTTATTTGAAACTAAATTTTAATGCAATCGCATTTGGCGTATGACGTCAGAATACTGTTTCATTGGTTATAGAAGCAGCTGTACTGTATTTAGCAATATTTCTTGTGAAAGCAAAAAAGAAAACATTATATTTATTTTTCGTTCTATTCGAATCGGAGATTGGAATGGCACGCGTTGACAGTAAAAGCCATATTTTCAAACAAGCTGGCCGGGACAGCTGTTAGAAAAACATCACGTGATGTTGTCACATGCAGTAGGATGGTAGTCTTTGTGAGTGTGACCCAATTCTAGAAAATAAATAAAAATGTAAGATGAAATGCGCTTAGTTTTGGAAATAAAATATCTACAAGTGGAAAACGTCCTTACGTTTTAGTAATAAACAAGAGGTCGGACGCGTATTGATCACATGCACCGGCTAAAATAACGAAAACATAGATACTTCCACTTTGTGAGCAGTTCTAAAAGTACGCGGCAGCCCATTCGGTTTTATATTTAGAATCATACTGCACTCCCGCTGTATTTTGTCTGCACTCGAAGACACAAAAAGAAAATAATAAGGTTCTTTGGTAAGCGCATTCTAAATAAGTTGTATCGAAACTTAACAAGGGATGATATGTTGCTTATTTACAGCTCGGAAAGGAGAGGGAATAAGAAAATAGTGAGTAGAAGTATAAATAAACGTTTGTATTTATTGTACAGTTGTTCGGTGTTCGTTTTTGAGAAAAATCAGAGCTTGCTTTTCGGAGTCTATTTGTTGCCTCCAATTTTGAAGTTTTCTGAGCTTTCGTCAATCGCCCGAAAACTTCTCAATTTCTCAAATGTTTAGTACCATTGGCCTTGGTAAAAATCGAGTCAGAAAGTGCCTTACATTAGACATTTCGTAGACACCACAATAAAGATTTAGCCTTCCACGATATTAATGATTTGTTGGAAATAGGTCTAAGAGGAGTATAAAATACGCTCTTCGATCATTACGTTGAGAGGTTTATTTTCATCAGAATCTACCGATTGAAATTTGGTTAACGAGGAATGCGCAGGGCACATTTTCCATTAGTCGTGGGAACTTGCACGCTCCAGAACGTAGAGGTAATAATGCTTTGACGATTGCCGAAAGATATACGTGCAAGGTGGTCTAGAGAAACACAACTTAATCAGCAAAAAAGTGGAGATTTGGGACAGTTGGTTCATTGCAAACAAAAAAGCGCCGAAACAATACAGGGACACAGACGAAGAGCGCTCTGTGTCCCCGTATTTTTCGGCGCTTTTTGTTTGCTTAATCAGCAAGAAGCTTTCGGTACCAGCCCATCGCACACAGGTATTGATAAAATTTGACTGAATATCGAATGCCTTTCGTCAGCGCTGAAGAGAGAAAGTGAACCTTAATTCAGTCTCCACCAAAACGGGGACAAAAGAGGCCAATGAATGTCTAAGGAAAAAACATTTACAAAAGAAGAACTCAAATATCACCTGCAGGAAAGGTCTGCCGTGTTTGACTATATGTCGTCGGGAGGTTATACCTCCATTATTTTAATAAAAGGTTAAAAAACGGTTTCATTTGATACTTCCAAAATGAATTGGAAATAAAAACAGAGAGTTGCAGAATCATTTTCAAGAGAAAGATAGAAAAAAATACTAGTCGGGTTTTCGTAAATGTGAGCCCCAAATTAGTTGTTTCCCGAACAAAGCCGAATTTAAAAACATTAAGACGGTACAGAGTCTCCCTAGTATTAAAAAAAGTTTTCAGAACTTCTACCCATCATTTACCTAGAAAATTCACCTATATTATAAACTAAAAGAATATGGGTTTTTCATGCCAATATTTTTTTTAAATAGGCCACCAAAGAAACAACACATAATACGAAAATATAGATCATATTAAAGAACAAAACGTGATAGCGAAAGTGAGCTGGTGTAATTTCGTAATTATAGAATTACCCGAGAGTGAGATGACGTCAGAAAAATGACACGAAGGAAAAAAGTGTCAAACGCAGCTGAAATCGCATTGCCACAAAATATATTTATATGTGATCTGAACGAAAAATTACAGGAGTACACTTAAGGCTGCTTGCGTGTAGGAGGGCGAATGCATTATAGTCCTTCGGGCGAAATGCTTTCGAGTAATGTTTCTGCACGTATTTATGTTTAGGACGACGTCAAGGACGGCTTCCTAGAGATCGCCGCCAAGTACGGCGTCTAAGACGACCTCTAGGACAACGTCAAAGACGTCGTCTAGGACGATCTCTCGGACAACCTCAAGGGCGACGTCTAGGACGACGTCGAAGTCGACTGCTGGGACGCCCTTAAGGACGACGTTGAGAACGACGTCTAAAAAACGATGTCGAGAACGGCTCCTAGAGGACGACGTATATTATGACCTCTAAGGCAACGTCAAGAACGACGTTTAGGGCGACCTCTGGGATGACGTCTAAGACGATGTCAAGAACGATGCTTAGAGGACGACGTCTAGGACGACATCGAGAGCGACGTCTAGAGGAGGGCAGTTAAGGAGGCTGCGGCGTAGCTGTGGCGTAGCGTGGGCAGCTACGTTCGCCAGCGGAAGCCGCCTTAGATGTAGACGCTGCTGCCGATGTCGAGGCCGCAGATATAGACGCGGTCGCCTCACAGTCCATCGCACGAAGCACACTACGAGCACTGATAAAGTTCGAAGCACACCTTTTGCAGACGGCGCTCTGGCGGTGACATCACGCTGATGACGTATGATGACGTTTGATGACATCACGCTGATCACGCTTGATGACGTATTTTTATGACCGTATTTTAGTGACAACGCCGACGGATGGTTTTTTCAAGTGCTGTGACAAGTGAGGTCGTTCTCGAAGTCTATGACGACTTCTCGGATGACTGCATGGACGGTGGTCGTCCTTGAGCATACGATTGAGCGGCGCGTGCCGCTCAATCGCATTTCAATGGCCGTTTACTCCGATTTGTCACTCAATTGGACAAGTAAGGCTTTCGCTTAAAAGGGGAAGCGGAAAACCAGGGGAAAGAGAAAACCCTAAAATGACACACTCTCAAGGCAAAACACACGTTTCGTACATGGACTGTACCTGTCAGTTTGAGGGCACGGTGAAGCTCTGTTTTCCAACCGATAGTTCGCAGTTCGTGCAACAACATACAAAAGAGTTGACACAGAATTTATAGGCTAGGAAATATTTTGCCTCCCCTCCACACAGAGGGAGAGCTTATTTACCGCATTTCCATGGTTCCCTATCAAAATCGAGCCTTGTAACAGACGTTTGCGGTCATTTGTTTCTGTAGAAATTACAGACGTAAATTTCTCCAAAGGGACACAATTGCTACATTATTGGACGTGCTTTGAAACCTCCGAATCCGGATCCTTTTTTTGAACACAGCGTATATGTTCGGTCAAGTGGTCATTGATACAGCAGTTGGTCTGACCATTATAGCACAAACCACAGCCAAAAGGGATTTTATAGACAATCCCTAAAACGCACGTGACACTTTTCTTTTGGGTTTGTTAAGGCAACCATTTTGAGCCGATGTAAAGGAATTCAACCTTTTCAAGCTATAGTCTGTGCTAAATGGCGTACGGAGGCCAAACTTGGTAGCGATAAATTTAAGGTTATGGGATATACCACGAAATATCGGGAAAACAACGTATTTTTCCTGCCCCGGTTTTTTTTTTTTTTTGGGGGGGTGGGTGGGGATTATGTGGGAAAGCTGCTTGGACAGAAACACCTGAGGTTACTTTGCTTCGTCAAGACGACTGAACAGATTGTGAATAGACATCGCTATAAAGTGAGCGAAGGAATTTTGTCTGCGTTAATTATCAGATTGCGAACCAGACCCGACTTGACAGTTTTTAAATAACCGCTGGTGAACGAAAGGATGTGTTTTACCCTCGCTTTGCCATACGGCCAGCACAAACCCTGCTGTAGTCTTAACCTAATGTCTAAATACTGGATAGAGTTTTTCTCCGGCCTCTCTACCGAAAACCGGAGCTCAAGGAGCTCCTTATACACACTGCTTTCAGTCGAGTTTGCGAGAGTTTAATTCAAGGTACACACTAAAATGACGTCCACGAATCTCCTAATGAAAACAGAACCAGGATTAGAATCCTTGACGAAGTCATGCAGCTTCAAATCTCAGAACCTGATATATATTTCTGAGAGAGTAGGAGCCACCGACAAACCTATCCACACTCCGTGCCGTTAGATAAACTTTTGATCACTGTGAGCCGGGTGTAGGACAAAATGGTCCCGGTCAGAATGGTCCCGGTCAAAATGGTCCCGGACAAAATGGTCCCGGACAATAAGGTCCCAAGTACCAACCCGGACAAAATGGTCCCAGGTGAATTTATCAATACTTTGAGCACTCTTAATAGGACAAAATGGTTTGGTACTTTTATTTTGACACACGTTCAAGGAGAATATCAACATTTTCATTATAATCATTTGAAACAAATTTTAAATCCCTTCTATCTATACTATGTAGCCCTATTTCTTAAAGGTTCTTGATTTCTACCGATATATTCCACGTGTGTAATCAATATCTTTCTATCGCCAGAACCTGTTTTCAAATTAGCGCTATCGAGCTTCAAAACGATATTCGGAATGAAAATCATTATCATACACGTACTACAGGTTCTTGACGCGGTTTTTTTAAATGAACCTGTCGTACCACCGCGTTCTATTTTTCAGAAACAGCATCGCTCTGTCTGAACATTGTATATTAAACAAATCAAAAATTGATTTCGCAATTATGAGCGTATTTATTACATAAACCACTTAAGAGACAAGAAGTCGACGCTGCTGAAGCGAAGGCCTAATACGAAAGTGTATTCATATGACCCACACCCCTCAAAAAAGTCGTTCAAGGGACGGAGCCCTTGCACGTACTGTGTGCACAGAGTTACAAGCCGCTGCTAATATCCATCAAGAGTAGAACATACGAAAAACCTGCAAACAGCAAATAAACAATGCCACGCTGGGACCATTTTGTCCGGGTGGGCAGTTGGGACCATTCTGTCCGGGACCATTTTGTCCGGGACCATTTTGTCCGGGGCCATTTTGACCGGCACCATTTTGACCGGGACCATTTTGACCGGATCCCCTGTGAGCCACAACCGTCGACCGAACATACAACTCAAGAACCCTAACAATATCAGGCACGTGCATCACCGTCTGAGATTATTTGCTGATTAAATTATCTTCCAAAAACTGGATGACCCTCGAAAGCAAAATGTTTGGTGCAAGACAGTAAGTCATACAAGTGCTTGATGTGTAAATAAAACATCGTGCATACCTTTTCATAAAATGGCTGTAAGATTGAAATCAAATAAACTGTAAGATCTCAAAAAAAAAGAAGATACCTTTTACTTTTAAACAAGATAGGCCTTCCTGTGGTGAGGCAGAAAGACTTTTTTGCCACGTGCCACCTTCGTTATGACGGTTGAAAACATATCTGAGGAGATAATCTACCGTATGATCTTTGACAAAGAATATTATAAGGAATAAGTATTTTTGTTTGTTATAAAAGTTAGTGGTCAAAGACGTAAAATCGCCGTCTCTAAATGTTTTCACAACCTCTTTCTTGAGACGTTTCACATCTTCAACGAAAAATTTAAATAATCCCAATGCCGCAACGACACATTTCTCTTCAAACCTAGTGCGGGGCAGTACAGCAAAAAAATCATGACTTGTTTGTTTCAACAAGCTTGACCGTTTTTCTTCTCTTTCTTAACACTCGATTATCTTTTTAAACTTGTTGGCCTCAGTCTTGTAAGACGAGTCCACCATTGACGACATCCTCTTAAAGCGGTCTGCCACAAAATTGGGATTGGATTGATTGCCACGCAAATATCCAAACGATACAGTTTGAAATTTATACAAAACTTTAGACCGTTGGACAAAAGTACTCTCAGTGGCCCCGGACAATGCAGTCTTAATCGGGTTGACGAGTGCGGTCTTTAGCGCCCTGACCGTTAACACGTCAGCATGTTCTCCCTGTAAAAGGTAGAATAAATTTTACTTCAGATATGAAACTATGACAACTGTTGAGAAACCAAAAAATTGTTTCCTATGAAGAACATGTTAGTCCACTGGCGTAGAAAAATATTTTGATATAAGCCATTTACTAAAATATTTTGTTGGCAGACTATGCTCAAACCCTAACCAATGGCAGTTTTCAACCTTCTTATAACGCCGTGTCTAAAGGTTTGTCGGACGTATCCGGAACGTCGAGTCTAGAGATACGTCGGACATATTTAAGCACCCCAATTATGTACAAGAAATTAGAGATCGGAGACATGCGATGTCGGCTCTCCATCAAGGCTGAGATCCGAAACGTCGCTAGTATCCTTTTCTCTTCTTTTTGCACGTCTTAACTAGGCTTCTAGTTTTGTGCCCACCTCTACGCGCCGGCAGCACACCCCCTTTTGGTCCCTAGCACTTGGTTTCGTCATCAGTTGGTAGATGGCGGCACATTACGGCACTTGCAATACCGCGCAGGCACGTTAGAATATGGGCACAAGTAAGGTGTTGTGTGTTCTGTTTCTGTTCGTTCGTTCGACTCCGTCATCTGACTTGCAGGCGCGCCTACTTTTTTCTTTACGTGGTTCAGGCCATTTTTTCAAGCGTTCAGAACTTTGCTGCCCACCCTGAGTCCGAAGAGGACTTTGTACACAGTGACGTTAGAGCGAACGATGATCACGTACGCGAAAGACAACGGGAACCACGACGCTCAGAGCATCGCGATACCGTGTGATACAGTGGAGAAAACAGCGGGAGTAGCTACTCAAGGGCGCAGCGGCCCGTAAAAAGTGTACGAGACCGCATAAGAATGCACAAGTCGACATCCGGAACTCAAGAAGAAGATCCATGAGTTTGTATGCAGCAAACTGGACGGGGCCACCGAGGACTCGTCGAGTCGTAGTCAGAGCAAATGGGGTACCGTGGTGCGCGGTGACAATTGACGGCGAGCGGGCTAATTCTCTCCAGGGTTGGTTTTATTTCTTCTGTGGCATTTATCTTATCAATTTCCTATAATGAATTTATATGAATTGTACAAATGTTGTAATTTCGGAGCATTTCCCGTATGTTAGACCCCCCCCCTTCTTGAACATCGCGGGTGTGAAGGAAAATGAGTGCTTAGAATGGATTAATTACGGTAGAAATAAGAAATAAAGATGGACTGAAAATTACCAGTGGGGTCTCAGTAAGGCAGGCGATGACCCGCTGTGATACGATACGATATATATATATATATATATATATATATATATATATATATATATATATATATATATATATATATATATATATATATTTGTATGGGAAAACTACTCATCGCGACGAAAAAAGTCTTGTGGCGTTTTGGTCCTGGTCCAGGGGTCGCATTTAGGAAAATGATTATTTAGGAAAATGATAAGTCCGGGGTAATAAAGTTGTTAACTATTTTTGCATAATTATCTTTCTAAAAATTGTGTTTAAGGGCATGCTTTAAATTAGAAAATTGCTCAGCATCATCGAAAAACACTAAATCAACAAATTGCAGAGCGATAGGAAGGCACGCGAAGCATTTTACGGCTTTCTGTAAAACCGCACAAATACGACCGGTCTTTAAGTTTCGGTTTGCTATCGGAGCGCATCTCGGCACCGGCGACATCGCGCCCCTTGGAGAGATAGTGCAACCAACCTCTGCTGCGCTGTCATCGCGAGTAGATAGCTGCAGCGAGTAGATAGCTGCAGAAAATGACACGCAACGTTGACAAAGACCATAAGTTCCAAGAAACGAACCGAGTTTTTATTTAATTTTTGTCAAGATAAGATAATAAAGAACATATCAAAGAGATAAAGAGGTATTATAGACATTAAAGAGAGCGCGAAGCGTGCCCGCTGTCTCCTATCAGCGCCATCGGGGACGTAGCGTTGCGTCGCAGAAGCGGTAAAGAACGATTCGAACCGCCGGTAAAAGGAATAGATCGAGAGGAGCGGAGAGACCATCGGCGCCGGCATGCACGCATGCGCGTAGTCTCCTATCAGATCCCACGAGCGCGGGAAGATCGCGCTGCAATGCAGTTGGGCCACCGCTCCCGTGTTCCAGTTACTTTTGACCGTGACTGTACACGCGGGCACGCGCGTACGCATGCATGCAAACGCGCGAACGCACGCACAGCACGCACGCACGCACACGCACACGCACGCACAAGAACAGACGCGCACACACACAAGCACGCGGAAGCATCCACACGCCCACACAAACACGGGCGCATGCACGCACACACGCACGGAAGCGAATACTACGAAGGAAACGTTGCTTGACATAGTTTCCGTTTTACACTGAAAAAGAAAACCTTAAAGGTCCGCTTCAACTCGGTGGTGCAGATGTCCCACAAAGTGAGAGAAGCCTCGTGGTTCTCGCACCAGTGCCTCGCAGTGCCTTCTAGTGAGAAGTAGAGGTTCTGGAGGCGTTGCTCAGCGGTCCATCCGCTGTGGCGGGCCACGCGCTCCAAGTGTAGGATCCAGTCCTCAACGTCTTCATATAGTTCGCCGTGGAAGGGCTTCGGCGATCGAGGGGCGACGGGCAGAAGAGGGCGGGGGCAGCGGTGGGGGTATGCGACGATTGGGTGCTCATCGTCGGCTTCGTCGGCTGGTCGGTCTTCTCCGGCAGTAGACCAAACTCGGGGGTCAAACCTTGAACACGGCGGCTCCCTCGGGTCTCGGTCGTCTCCGCATAGAGCCTTCTTGAGCCGGGGACTGGGCTTGTGCTGCGAAGCCTCGGAGGGGTACGCTTTATGGGCTGTAGTACCCCACACCTCCACCAGAAATGTCATGAATTAAGGTGACGAGAAGGCGAAGAGTGAACTGAAATTAAAGGTTTAATGGGCGAACTTGCGCCAACCAAAAATAAGTAACGGAAGTGCGTCGTGGCAGCAGAAAAGCAGGCGGCGATTCGGCGGCGAAACATAGAGCGCGAGCGAGACTGACTTGACAAGTTCGCGGGTAGCTGCTTATCTACAGTGCGTCACTATCACGAAAGTTCGGCAAAGAAGGCTCGAGCGTCGCGCGCTCGGGGCGAGGATGAACTGGCACTTTCGAGAACAAGAAAGCAGGTGGAAAGTTACGTCTGGTGCGAGAACGAAGGCAAATCTTCTAGAAGTCGGTGACCGATCGTTGCTTTCTCGGCCCTGCGGGCGTCAATATTCAGACATATACTAAATATTTATATTAAATTAATTATTCCAACCGCACTGAACATAAACAACAAAAAGGGGAAAAAATGAGTAAAATTGCTTTTTGAAATAATCGAGTTGATATCACATTCTTCAAAGAGCCCAAGGCTCCGCAATAGCAGAGGCTTGTATTCGTCGGAAAAGTTTGTATTTCGTCACCATTTAAAAATTCGACCGATCTCCAAAAGTTTCTGGATGACGCGCGGGTGCCCGACTTTGAAACGATGAACGAATGCCTAAAAGCAGTCGAACTATGTCCCATCTGAGACATGCTTTCTCAAAGATGGCTCATTTTAAAAGATCTGCGACAGCAGGAGCTTGTAGTTAAGAGTTTTGAATTGTGCATTTCGCCAACAGTTAAGAACTCGGTCGACTTCAGAAAGTTCCTGGATGAGGCGCGGGTTCCCAAATTTGAAATGATGAACGAATGACTGTAAAATGTCGAACCATGTCCACATCGAGTAAAGTTATACAAATATGGCTCATTTTGGAGGATTTGCCATAGTACCAGCTTATTGCCGAGGGCACTAAATATTGTATTTCATCACCAGTTAAGCTCTTGACCGAACTCAATAAGTTTCTGGATGAGGCGCGTGTGCACAAATTTCGAAAGATGAACGAATGCGTATAAACAGCCGAACTATCCCCACTTTGAGACCAGTTTTCGCTAAAAGAATACCCTTTGGAATAGTAAAAAATAGCACCAGGATGGGCTTGATGTTTCTAAACTTTATATTTTATCTTTAGCTGGCAACTGGGATGTTCTCAAAAAGTTCCCTAGTGAGGCTCGTGTGCCCCAATTTGAAAAGAAAGACGAATCCGTAAAAACAGGCGAACCATCCCCAATTCGAGTCCGGTTGTCTCAAAAAGGATTCGTTTTTGAGTATTTGACATAGTACCAGGATGGGCTTGAGGGCTCGAAATTTTATATTCTGCCTTTAGCTGGGAACTGGGGTGTCCCCAAGAAGTTCCCTCGCGAGGCGCGGGGAGCCAAAAGTTAAAATAATGAACAAATACCTAAAAACAGCCGAAGCATCAGCACTTTTGAGACCGGTTTTTTCAAAAGGGAATCGTTTTCAAATACTTGCCATAATTTCAGGATGGGATTGAGGGCTCTACATTTCTTACTCTACATTTAGGGTTTTCCTCGAAACATTTCCTGGCGAGGAGCGGGTGGCCAAATTTCAAATGATGAACGAATGCCTAAAATCAGCCGAAACATCCTCACTTTGGCACCCTTTTTCTCGAAAAGAGTCGCTTCGAAGTACTTGCCATAGTACCAGGATGGGCTAGAGGGCTCTAAATTTTAGCATTTGTCTTTAGCTGGGAACTGGGTTTTCCTCAAAAAGTTCCCCGGCGAGGCACGGATGTCCGAAATTCAAAAGATGAACGAAGGCGCAAAAACGGCCGAACCATTCCCAGTTTGAGTCCGGTTTTCTAAAAAAGGATTGGTATTTGAGTATATGCCATAGTACCAGGACGGGCTTGAGGGTTCTAATTTGTATATTCTACTTTCAGCTGGGAACTGGGTTGTCCTTAAAATGTTCCGTGGTGACTCTCGGGGGCCCGAATTTCAAATGATGATCCAATGCCTAAAATCAGCCGAACCATCCATACTTTGGGACCGGTCTACTTTTTATAGTACCAGGAGTACTTTTTATAGTACCAGGATAGCATTGATGGCTTTAAAATTTATATTCTCCCTTTAGCAGAGAACTGGATCGTCATCAGAAAGTTGCCTTCCGAAATGCGCGTGTTCTAATTAAAAAAAAAAAAGAACGAATGCGCAAAAATTGCCGTACCATTTCCATTTTGACACAGGTTTTCTCAAAAAGGATTCGTTTTCGACTACTTACTATAGTACCAGAATGTGCTAGAGGGCTCTAAATTTTATATTCCACCCTTTACTGGGAACTGGGCTGTCCTCAAAAAGTTGCCCGGAGAGGGAATGTGGTAGAATTTTGAATAATGAATGAATGCCTAAAAACAGCGGAACCATGCCCCCTTTGAGAACTTTTTTTCAAACAGGATTCGCTTTCGAGTATTTGCCATAGTACCAGGATGGCCTGAATGGCTCTGCATTTTATATTCCGCCTTTAGCTCAAAACTGGGTTGTCGTCAAAAAGATTGCTGGCGAGGCGCGCGTATTCAAATTTCAAATGGTGAACGAACTCTTAAAAGCAGCCGAGCAATCAGCACTTTAACACTGTTTAAAAAAAGTATATTCGTTTTTGAGCATTGATATTGTACCAGGATGGTCTTGAGGGCCCTAAATAATATATTCTGTCTTTAGCTTGAAAGTGGGTTGTCCCGAAATGTTTCGTTGCGAGACGCGGGTGCCCAAATTTCAAAAGATTAACGAATGTCTAAAAAGAGTTGAACCATCCCTACTTTGGAACTGGTTTTCTAAAAAAATATTCACTTCAGAGTACTTGCCATAGTACCAGGATGGTATTATGGCGAGTGCCCAAACTTCAAAAGGTTAAGGAATCCGTAAAAGCGGCCGATACATCCCCGTTTTTAAACGATGCTTCTCTGTATGCGAGATTTTTTTATAATTTGGCACGATGGATGGGAATGATAAAAGTATCATCTGCGTTCTCGCATCGCCAGCCTTCAGCCTTTGCACGAGTGGTAATTTTAGCGCACCACCGCGTTTCCCCATGTGCTCCGATTTATCCGAAAATTTTAGTGATTCAGTGGTTCTCATTGACGGGAATATAAACAATATGATAATGCAGTGAGTGCGCAGGCGAGCTGGTGGATGTTAACCATTTTGTTCTTAGCCCGAGACTGAGGCAAGAAAAGAGGAAAGTTTCAAAGTAGAAGAAAACTGAACAGTCGAAAAGAGGAAAGTTTCAAAGTAGAAGAAAACAGAACAGTCGAGGAGACTCGACTGTTCAGTTTTCTTCTACTTTGAAACTTTCCTCATTTCCTGCCTCAGTCTCGTGCTAAGAACAAAATGATAAACAATTAGTTCGATTTGACTACTTAAAATTGTTAAAAGAATAAAAGACGTTTACAACTCTCTGTAATGCCAAATTAGTGCGCAGCTCTTGAGGAGAAGGAGGGGCGGCTACGGAGGGGACGGTATGCCCCTCATTCTCATCCGTACCCTCTCCTCCTTACTCCTCATCTACTCCTCCCGTGTACTTCTGCCTCCCCCTCGTCCTCCTCATCTCCTCCTTCGCTCCTCCTCCCCTCCTCCTTCCCTTTTCCTCCTCCCTCTTCCTCCTCCCTCTTTCTCCACCTCCCTCCTCCTCATCCTCTCTCCTCCATCCTCCCCCTCGTCTTCCTCCCCCTTCCTCCTCCACTCCTCCTTCATCATCCTCCCCCTCCCCTCCTCCCTCCCGCGCGGTGCATTATAGGAAACGTCCCATAATGCAACGCGCGCATCCCGCGTGCATTATGGGACGTATCCATAATGCACCGCGCAGTACGCGACGGCAACGAGCCGACGCCGCTCAAGCCGGAAACGGGCGCCAAAGAGCTGCGCTCTAAAAATCTTTTGTGACGATTAGTCTCATATATAATGTCCCCGTGGTCGTGTTACATACGTGCTTATACTGCACAACGCAGCCTAAAGGCCTTAGAACAAACGACGCGAAAAGCATAAAGTAAGCACCATGTACACATTATTTAAATGTAATAAATTATATTCAGTATCGCAGTTCATTCGGTCGTGGTGGAAATGCGGCATAAGCGATAGTTTCTATACTTCGTTTCAGCTGAAGTTCAGACGCAGACGATGCTACGAGCTAAGGGGACCAATCGAGCAGCGTAAAAAAACGTAAGTCCCTGGGCCTTTTCTTGTTACGATTTTCTCATTGATGATAGAAGAAGTACAGAAATATGACTTCCGCCATGATGGTGCACTTTAACGTTGTCTGATTGGTCCCATCAGCTCGAGGCGTCCGCTGCGTCTGGACTTTAAGTTGAAACGAAGTATACGCGATATTGCCGCGTTAGTGGTGGGGAGATGTGTATATACGCCCCTACTAAGGCGCTGGAATCCTTAATAATGTTTGAACACATGGAAAAGTGCGCTTAAACTTATCGACTTTTATTTGGGGGGTGATTTTAACTGTTTTCGTACAAGGCATGCCAGAGCGATTGGCGCGCGATATTAAGACTCTAATAGCGAGTGTTTCAATAATATGGTCGAACGCAGTGAGTTAGAAGATGTATTACTTTGCGCGTCAAGTGGACTATGAGTACGGTACACGCATTTTCAAGGTGGCGCTTGGATAGAGCGCACATTTCTTTCAATATAGTCAGAGGGTGCAAGCAGTATGAGGTGCATTGAGGCATTGATGCATTTGTCTTCAGTGTCATATCAGATGATGTGCGTGTGACATTCGAATAGTGGACTCTTGGTTGTAAAAGCAAACGTATGGTATTTATTGCTATTTGATTTCGAGCTCAAACTCGAAATCATATTTTTTTACGTTTGGATTCATCTACTCCAACCGTGCGTTGTTTCCAGGCCACAGTTTCTGAGCCCTCTTATCCTGACAGCTGTTCGAAAAATATCACCCTATGTTGCTCCCTTAATTGGCAGTCCGCATCCCTCCTTTTTCGAAGCAAACTTATTCGAGAATTATATTTTTATTTCTAGCAGAAAAAAAAAACAAAAACAGAAAGAGGACGCTTTGGGACGCGACACAAACGGGCACATATGTCTCTTCCTGTCATCTCGTTTTTTCTTTTTTTATATTTCTGCCAGAAGCATACATATACCAAAACGCCCGTCACGAATATATATATATATATATATATATATATATATATATATATATATATATATATATATATATATATATATATATATATATATATATATATATATATATATATATATATATATGTGTGTGTGTGTGTGTGTGTGTGTCTATATTTTATCTTTTCAGAAAAAATAATGTGTTCTGAGTGAAGCACGGAATTGATTGGTATTGAAAAAAAAAACACCCACACTTTTTGTGGGTATTACACGCATGCGCCGGATAAAAACGTCTTGTTTTAGTCAGTTTTCCATTTTTTTAGCCTTTATAAAAGTAGGCTGCAGAGCTGCTGGTGACAAGCACAAGCCGCAGTCTCTTCCGTTTCGTCAGAACTCGAAGGCTCCAGAAAAAGGCAGAAAGGTACTTTGGCCACTGCATTCCGTAAGTTGCCCTGAGAACCTAAGATCGGTTTTACCCGATGCTCACTTGAATCTTTGAACGAAGGCAACAGCGAGCGGAATAACAAATAAAATTCTTCCTTTATGATATACACTATAAATGAAGGTGGCCGGAAATAACCCTTAATGGGTATAAACAGCTAGCTCCCGCGAGTAATATGCGGGGCCGTCCATCCCAAAATGATTTGCGGGGTTTCACCGGAAAAAGTATACGCATGGCAGTACGCTCATTCTCCGTCCAAATGTAGCGCCAGTGGTTCAGACCAGATGGGAAAGTTTCGGAACAAACAGTTATCTCATTAAAAAAATATATGAAAGTGATGTTTTGAAAATATTTGAGGGAAAATGGGACTCGTTTTTGCCCGCTTTCGGTAACTGGCGCCATTCACCTCCCTGTATTCGAGAGCTCCAGCTGTCGCCATTTTGCCATTAAAGATTCGAAAAACAGGACGTAATTTTTTTAATGAGGTAATGATCCGTTCTCAAACTTTGACATCTGGTTCAAACCGGTAGCGCTATATTTGGGAGGAGATGAGCGTTCGCGATAGGCACTTTATTATTGTAATTAAAAAAATACAGTATTTTGTTTTCGCGGTCAGGACGGTCAGGACGTGTTGTGTCTCAAGCATATTATTATTGCGTCGCAGCCTTTGACAGTACGGCATTAGCTGATAAGGAGTCCGAAGAACCAATCACGGAGCTAACATCCTTGGCTCGTTCGACTTACCTGCACGTACTGCACCGGTGCATAAAAGTGTAGAGCAGTGCATACTTCCGGTGAGTGTCTTGAGATACAAGCGGAAGTTCACCGCCACACTATCTTCAGCATCGGTGCAGGATGTGTAGGTAAATTGAACGAGCCAAGTGTGAACGTAACGAGCTATGCCATGTGTATTTAAAGACCGACGCACACCTAGCGTTTCCATTTTTGTCCGCCTGCTTCTTTCCTATGTCCTCTCCACTTTTTACCATGCCAAAACCTGCCCCGCCCCCCCCCCTCCAAAGTTTAGGAGATGGGCGCGCTAAGAGGATAATTTTGCCTGCAGAAAACCGATGTTGTACGGCGGCCTTTAAGTTCACCGTGGCTATAGCACAGCTAACTTGAGCGATTATTGTCATGAACAGCAATTGAAGGGGTCGTGAAACGATGTCGGGTTGGAATGTTCATGACATCACAGAGGCGTACTGGTCCTACTTTCGCCCCTAGTATACTAGCACGCACCGCCACTTATTTTGGAAGCTTCTTTGTCGCGGGGTAAAATTGCGAGGATAAAAGGGATAATTTCCTTCAGTCTACCTTCGCGAAGCTTGACGACGTAATTGTGGAGTCGAAACTAACCGTTCGACGACAATCGAGCGCGGCTCATGGATTGGATATGAGGACTGCGTGAGCACTCGACATCCGCTTTCAACAATCAATGCCTCGGCGGACACTCGGGTTGTGGCTCGTGTCCAAGCACTGCGGTGATGGCAATAGCCCAACTTTAACATTGCCTGGAGCTCGCCACGCGCTTTCTACTTTGCCGACCACAGCGCGGAGCTAGGATTAACGTTGGCAGCATAGGATAAACACCAGGCCACCTGGCCGCTTGTTCGGGCTCCGAGTTGAGGGGATGAACGATACTCATATTTATCGAATTTAATCGCACACTGCCGTTGCTTGGAAAGAAAGAAAAAAAAAGGAATGTTTATTTGGTTATTAACGTTAGGGAATGACTCTGAGTAACATTTAGAAAAAGCAGAAGCAGTCGTTTCATGACATCTTTAACGGCTCATCATATCCACGCTTCATGCTTAGTTCTTCGTCATTCTTATCAGATAATGTTGGGATCTCATTAACTATTAAATGATAAGAGGCTCGGGCGACTCGTAAAGCCCTGCAACTTCTTAGACTTACTATAGTTTTGGCGCATTTATAGTATGTCGTAAATGCCACGCTTTTATAGCTTCGTAAGCCCATATTTGATTAGAAATTCTACTTTTGAAAAGGGGAAAAAGATCGCCTCGTGGCTTTTTTTAATTAACGAAGTTGAGTGACAAATAAAAACAAAAACAAAAGAACGAAGACTGAATTTCAAATATTTCTGTAAAATAGAAGCAGTAAGTAAATTGAACGCCAAGATGCCATCATTCTAAGCTTTTTTATACTATTTATAAAACAATTAGAGCGTTCGATTAAACGCACAAAGATAAAAATTAAATCAACCTTTCCGCTTCATTAAAAACTCATGATGCTCACTTTACTCCTGCGAGCAAACTACGTGCATATTAGCACGTGAATGGTGTACTCATGTAGCCGACACCCGGTCATCGCTTTCGCCGTCCCTGGTTACTTTCCAGTCCTTGAGCGAATAGAAAGCTTGAGGTGACAAAAGCGAGCAAAATGTAACGTATTTGAGAACACCGCTGAAATCGCATCCACTATGTGTTTCCGGAATATCTGCAAGGTTATCCACGGAAAGACCTAGAAAATAAGAAGAACCGACGACGAAATGTCGGGAAGAGAGGTAAAAAAGATGTGGAAGAAAGCGGACACTGTTGGCGCAAAGTCGCGGCGCCCGAACCTGCACGGTCTCTTTCAACAGCGCGGCTAGTGCTTCGCAGCACCGGTTAGGTGGGCCACGAAAAATCCCAGGCGAATGTAGTGCGGCTACACCGCCGTGACCAGGCGAACCTGAGTTGTAAGCCGCAGGAGCTACGCGGTACGCTTTGGTGCACCCAATGTGAATGTGATACTTATATTTATACGAACGAGCTTTTTCTCCGCAGAGATGATTAAACGTCATTTAGTTTAGAGGTCATATGCGCCGCGTCACGGGTATTTGCTATTCCCCGAGTTCGCAGATGGCCGTGGAGGATCTGTGAACGGTTCACAAGATATCCGCAGGGCCCTCGTTTTGACTGGACCCACTTGTTTCAAGGAAGTATTTCGAAGGGTTTGATTTGGGCTAGTTGGTTGAACATATTTAGGGGTTAAAAGCGCTAAAAACGACGGACGAGTAGGAGAGAGTGGTGTGTGTCTCTGCTACTCGTCCATCGTTTTTAGCGCTTTTAACCCCTAAAGAAGTATTTCGGTTGGAGGAATTAAGCTGCGGACAGGCTGTTGTTTTTTCTTTCTTAGTTTCGTTCAAAGAGCACGTAAAAGTCATAAACACCTGACGGAAAACAAAACTCTGTCCACTCAACTACACGGGACTCCGCCTCGTAAATGCTGACAGGTATTTCCTGAAGACCATTCCTTCTCGCGGCTTTTCGTCCTTGCTGTTCTATGACGATCGTTCTTCTCCGGCGATAAATACCTGTCGTGAAACAAACGAAAACATTTATTGTATACCAAGGCACGACCCCAACGAACACCAATGTATTTGTCACGGTGTTTTGGGTTATAATTATCTTTCTGAACACTGCTTTTCAGATACATCAACGCAATGAATTCAGGAGTAAGGGTTCTCAACCTCTCAATGCGTCGCATAGTTTCTTCCTCAAGAATGATATCAACAACCACGGGACTGCAATGTGACACGTACGTTTTTGTTTTAGTTTTTGTTGAAATGCAATTGGTATTTTCAAGATTACCAACAATAAAATTGTGTGCGTCCGTCCGTCGCGGCTCGATAGCCCAACCACTCATTGGTTGGTTGGAAGTCGGGTGAGGACGATAGAATATTGGGCGAGAGAAGTTGGGCCTTGACGGACGTCTGAAATGCATGTTAAGCTTGCCAATTGCCAAACCAATGCTCCCCGCCAAATTTAGCGGACTGTAATCACGGGACGTCGTCAGCGAAACGACTTTCACGTGACATCAGCAGCATAATGTTGTCACTTGACTCCAGCCACGTGACGTTGCGTGACGTTACTGATGTTATAATGAACGTTTTAGCCCGGCGAATGCAGAGCGTTATTTATAAGATCATGGGCGAGCATCAGACGTGTGGCTTCAAAGGTTGTTCGATTCTTACAAATGTTCACATTGCCAGCAGTATATTAGATTTGTATGACAAGGAGCTAGACAAAGTTGACATGATTCAGATCGACTTGGAGAAGGCCTTCGATCGTGTACAACACAGTGTATTGTATAACATATTAGAACACCTCGGACTAGGCAAAATAGTATTAAACTTTGTTCGCATGGCATATACAGGATACACTTACTACCCAGCTTATAATTAACGGGAAGCTTACAACACGTATTAGCGTACAGCCCTCCGTCAGACAAGGTTGCCCACGGTATTTGTTGCTATTCTGTACATTTCTCGAGCCCTTTTGTAGAAACCCAATTAAAAATATACAGAAAATTGGATCTAAATAAATTTTCTTTCCAATATATAGACGTAAAACTTCGGGCTTACGTGGATGTTGCTGTTTTTTGTAAAGATAAGAGGAGTATTGTCGAAGCGCTGCGTGAATTGATCCTACTGCGAGCTGACCGGCGCTGCCGTTAATTGGCTAAAATTCTGTGGCCTTTGGCACGGGACATGGGCCATGAAGCCCGAAATTTTTAAAGGTATCAGTTTTATGTCAACGCCAACTGAGTACCTTGGTGTTCCTTTGCAATATTATAAAATATCAAATCAATTCAGGAGACACGAGAGAAATCTTTTAAATGGGGTGGTGGAAATGCCAATTTTCACGCGTGCCACTGTTGGTAACATCTTTTTAATTGCAAAAGTTTCGTTTGTACTTCAAGTTTTGGCTTGCACTAGGGTAAATGTAGAACAATTACACCGTGTTTTCGCTGTATTCATTTTGGTGTCTTGGTGGGAAATAGTATGTCGCGATATTCTGTTTCACTGCTTTAAGAAAGCACGGCTGTACCTATGACATCTATTTGTCAAACAAGTTGTTTCGCCGTTTTTTGTTTTATAGAGAGAAAACTAATCCTTTTTTTCGTGCTGTCATTTAGACTAGACTTGCAGAGGAAATTCCTTCTGTCACTGTTTCGACGTGTTAAACAAAACAAAGGCGAATTGGTAGTTTTCTTCGCGAAATGATTGACGTCTGCCGGCTTTTGACTGTACGTTTCTCTTTTGATATATTTTGATAGCTAGAACAGAAATATAGGGACTATCTCCACTTTTACACTGATGGCTCGAAAACATTGACTTACGTAGGCTGCGCAATTTACTCTCTCGCTTTCAGTAAAGTTAGGCAACTAAACCCTCTAGCAACTGTTTTCACTGCTGAATTGTATGGTATCCTTTTGCTGTTCGATATGTACTAGAAAATAACATTAACAAAGGAGTTATGTTTGTTGATTCCAAAGTGTTCTCTTGGCTATTCCATCCTTAGTAGAGAGCACGAACATTCTCCTGCAACATGCTCGTGTTCAGATAAACAAAGCTTTCCATCTAAACAACTCATAAAAATCTGCTGGGTGCCCAGCCACGTGGGCATTACTGGTAACGGGAATGCAGACCACCTTGCACTTTCTGCCAAAAACTACACGGAAACATTTTTTGGAATGCCAGACCAAGACCTCAAGCCAGCCTTAAACAAGTCAATTATTAAGTTATGGCAGCTGGATTGGGACACACAGACTGATAACAAACTTCATGTTATTAAGCCCAACCTAGAAGTGTGGGAGAGTTCCTCCCAAAAGGATCGCCGTTCGGAGGTTCTTTTGTGCCGAATTGGACATTCCCGATTGACTCACCTACACTTGCTCTGCGGTGAAGATGTAAAGCTCTGTGAAAAGTGTGTGAAAATGTTAACTGTCGTTCACATCCTGTGAAATTGTAGATTTCTTGATTATGAGCGTCGAAGATATTTTCCTCAACTTTTGAGAATCCACCTTCCATTTCAACCTTAATTTTCTTAGCGATAGACCTCTGGTACCATTTGGTCGCGTTTTAAGTTTCCTAGGTGCAATTGGCGTTCTTCCCCTGATATAGCTAAATAACTAATTTTAGACGTAACTGCGAGGCTCTTTAAAAGAACTTGCTTGGCACAATATGGCCAAAGTCACTCTTGCGCCATTAAACCCTATAACTATCAACCACGAATGGCCGGCCATTTCGCTTGATGGATGACTCCGGGTTTCTGAAAATTATCGATCCCGTGCTGAAGGACCTCAAAAATCGCGTTACAGGAGATGCCTTAAGCGTCCGTCAGAAAGTGGCAGAAAAGGCAGAAATTGCCAGAAGAGAGCTCTATGAGTCTTTAAGGCCACGGTTGGTGCCACTGAAAACAGACGGCGCCATGCGTCTGGAACGCGCAGTTCTCGGCGTGAACGCCCAATACGTCTTAAATTGGAAAATTTCTCTGCTAACGCTGGCAATGAAAGAAAATATACTTTCTGACGAAAAGCATCACTCGCATGGAGATCTGCTAAAATATAGCGAGAAAAAGCATCCGTTTAGAACATTATATAAAAGCAGCGTTGGGCCCACTTTTGTGTTTTGCAGTTGCTGTGCGTTGTAATGAAAGAGCAGATATTTTGATTCTAACATGAGCGGTTTGAGGCACCCAGTTTTGTTTTCAGGCTCGCAATAGAGACTTATTTGTAAGTTCTTGTAACCGTCACATTAAGGGAACATCCTACTGTTATTTTTTTTAAATTCTAATTAAGTAAGAGTCCAAGTAGTGGAGGGGCTGGATAATAACAACGGGTAAGTTACATTGCAGCGTGCACGACCGAAAAGGAAAGCTTTTTCTTAAGGCCCGTTCACACTCTTGCGACCGAGTACAACCGAGTAAAACCAGACCGGTTCTTAGGATCGGATGCGCTGTACAGCGGAGCTGGTGCTAAGAGATCGCAAGAGGCTTAAAAACCGGTCTTGTCTCTCTCGGTCGTACTCGGTCGCACCCGGTCGCAAGAGTGTGAACGGGCCTTTACATCTAGAAGGTTCGTGTTTACTTTTACTTTAAGGAGGCCTGTATGACCACGTCTGGTCAGTCTCGAACATTCTACGTCGAATGCTCGAGAGGCCGACAGTAGTAGACAAGGATTCAAGCGTGAACTTTGCCGACCCTCTCTGATTCTACCGACGACGAGGCGTATTCATTCTCGCTCCAGCCAATAGTCACGCTGACGCCGCAACATACTCTCCTGCTGTTTCGACGCATTCCTTCTTTTGATGCTGGCACAAGTTCCCCGATTCAACCTCCATTTCCAGTTAACGCTCGTTGAAACGTTTCCATCCGCGACATTTCTGGTGGAGGTGCGCGTTAGAGCGGAAAGCGTTCCCTTTCTGTCATGCACGCAAAAATATATGTATATAATATATATATATATATATATATATATATTTATAGCGAAAGTAATGTGCGCAGACACAGCAGTCGTAGGATGATAAAAATAAAATGCTAATTCAATGGCGAAAAAAGTCACGCAAGAAAAAAGGGCTGAAGTGACGAAAAAAGTTTTATTAGTTTACGGGAATAATGAAGAAAAGCCACAAGAACGCTTTACATATTCGTTTAAACAAAGATGTAAAAGTTACACTTATGCAGTTTGTGCAGGTGTGTTCTAGGGACAAAGGGGCATAGTATAGGGGAATATTCGTAACGATCAGTCAGCTAATTACATAAAGTTTGTTACTTCACTTTTTAATTAGTGAAAATAAACAGATGGTTCTAATTAGAAACATGCTGAGCCTCGTGGAAAACCACTAAATCAGTAATTTTCATAAACACTTTGAGCACGTGAGAAGCGTTGTAGTGCGCTAAAGTTACCACTCGTGTAACAGGTACAAGGCTGGGGCTTTTATAAGAGACGGAAAAATCGCGCGGGCGCCTTATTGGAAACGCTCGCCTTGTACAGTCAGAGGCAATTTGACCTGCGACAACGGAGCGAGCGGCCACGGAGAACAATTGCCGTATGCAGCGCTGCGTTCGCTTTTTCGCGCTGGGGAAGAGGCTACGGGAGCAGTCCATGTTTCGCTGACGGGGGAGGTCGAGTCGAAACAAATGCGCCTCGCGCTAGAATGGCCTTCAATCATATCAGATAAGCTTTTTTTTGCACAATATTTTTCCTGCGTTTTATCTTTCGCCTTCTCTTTGTAAATTTTGACTGCAGTTCCTCAAGGGGTCAAACGCTCCGCTGTTTCATTTTGATCATGGAAAGTAAGTTAAGAATGACTAATAGTTCATTTATAGGCGTGCACTCAATACTTTTAGTTACTTTTACTCTTACGTTCACTTTTAGTTATATATTTGTTAGACTGAACCGCGAACCGTAAACTGAGATCAAGTTGGAATCATTACGTGCGAAAGAACTGATAGCAATGCCCGACGGCTTTACAAACTCATGCTAAGATATGAGCGCCAGAACGGAAGCAAACCAAGATAGCCTTGCCAAGGGAACAATAAAAATACTTAAAAAAATATAAGTCGGCGTATTTTGCTAACCGCTTCGAAATGCCGCGCCGTATACACCTTTTCTACGTGGGCGCCGCCATCTTCAATTCTGGAACTTCCGGTATGCGTGAAAACATCGCTTTCTTCTCGCCTCGACAGTAGAACGTGTAAACATTTTAATTGCAACCGTCAGTCGTTCTTGTTATGACCCTTCTATACTTTTTACTTGTTCCGGGTTTTAATCTCTTGCTTTTTGTTCAGAACGCATACCGGATATGGGGACAACGTGGCTGGGTGCGAGGCTAAACGAAAAAGGTGTATAGCTGGCCCAGAGTCTGAGCCGGCCCTTCGTCATGTCTCCCTTCCGTCTTAATTCCCCCCCCCCCCCTTCTACAGAGTGGACCAGTCCGCCAAATCTCGTTCCCAGAACGCCGCGGCGACCGCTGCGCCCCATGCGGCATTTTGCCTGCTCCGCCGGCGTTCACGTTGTCGCAGGTCAAATTGCCTCTGACTGTACCTGCTCGACAAGTGGTAACTTTAGTGCACAACTACGCTTCTCACGCACCCAAAGTCTTCCTGAAAATTACTGATTTCGTGGTTTACGATGAGGCTCAGCCAGTTTCTATTTAGAACCATGTTTCTATTTTCGCTAATAGAAAAGTTCATTAACAAATCTTACTTAATCAGCCCACTGATCGTTGCGATTAGCCCCCTATACTCTGTCCTTCCCCTGGCCGTATAACTCACCTGCACAAACCGCATAAGTGTAACTTACACGGCTTTTTTTAGAACAAATCTGTAAAGCTTAAAAAACACCTTATATACCGGGTGTCACAAAAGAAAATTTACAGGGTTTTTTACTGCAAAAATAAACTAGGCATCGCCAAACGGTCATTCTCCGCCCGAAGGTAGTGCTAGAGGTCACAACCAGATGCCAAAGTTTTAGCCGGATCCGTTAACTTAATCGAAAGTTATGAGTGATTTTCTGAAAATTTCAATGGGAAAATGGACCTCATTTTCGCCCGTTTTCGGTTTCTCGTGCCATAAAGCCCCATGTATTGGAAAAATCTGTCGGCTACATTTTCCCATTGAAATTTTCAGAAAATCACTTATAACTTTTGATTAAGTTATCGGATCAGGCTGAAACTTTGGCATCTAGTTGAGACCTCTAGCTCTACCTTTGGGCGGAGAATGAGCATTCGGCGATGCCTAGTGTATTTTTGCGGTAAAAATACCGTGTAATGTTTCTTTTGTGACACCTTGTATATATATATATATATATATATATAAGGTGTTTTTTTTTAAGCTTAACAGATTTGTTTTAAAAAGCCGCGAAAGTTACACTTATGCCGCTTGTGGAGGTGAGTTATACGGCCAGGGGACATAAAATCAGAGGGCTAATCGTAACGATCAGTCGGCTAATTAATTAAAATTCGTTAATTAACTTTTTAAATAATAAAAATAGACATATAGTTTCAATTAGAAAGTTGCTCAGCGTCATCGAAAACCACTAAATCAGTCATTTTCAGAAAGACTTTGAGCCCGTGTGAAGCGTAGTGTTGTACTGAAATTACCGCTCGTGGAGCAAGTACAAGGCTGGGGCTAGATAAGAGACGGAAAAATCGCGCGGGCGCCTTACCGCAACCTCTAGCTTTGTACCTGCTCCACGAGTGGTAACTTTAGTGCACTACTACGCTTCTCACGCGCTCAAAGTCTTTCTGAAAATGACTGATTTAGTGGTTTTCGATGACGCTGAGCAACTTTCTAATTGGAACTATATGTCTATTTTTATTATTTAAAAAGTCAATTAACGAATTTTAATTAATTACCCGACTGATCGTTACGATTAGCCCCCATATTATGTCCCCCTGGCCGTATAGCTCACCTCCAAAAGCGGCATAAATGTAACTTTCACGGCTTTTTTAAAACAAATCAGTTAAGCTTAAAAAACAAACACCCGGATATATATATATATATGTATAGTACATATATGTATATACATGGGTGGTTTCATCTCAAGTCGAGCACGGATTTGGGGTCGAATTTTTAATTTTGACGAAAAAATATATGTTTTGAGAGGAACCCATCTGTGACAGGAGTACAAACCGCAAGTTCTGGGGATTTTCAGTTTTCGAGTTACGGACATTTTAAGCAACCGGGGCGCAAACTGACCTTTCTCTCGCCTGTCGGAGGTGTCATGTTTCACTCCTTTCAACTCTTTGCCTTTTTTAGCAGTGCAACGTGACTTTTTTCGGCCACTCTCAGAATAGCGATTTTTTATGGTAAATAATTGTATTGTGATTATTTATCTTCAGTTTTGTTTTAAATATTGTCAAAATGTGTCCATTTGACAATATTTGTCAAAGTTTGACCAGCTCTTTCGTGTGACTTATTTGAGATATCGGAACACATTTAGTATTTTCAGAAAGCTGATTGTATACTCTTTCTATTGATAGCAAATGTAATGCTGTGTGTAAAAGAGAAAGGGCAGTGTATTTTCGTAAAGCAAAGATTATTTCAAAATCTTTGCAAATCGAAGATCGACTTTTTTAAAAATTCATCTTTTATTTGGCTGGTTGTTTTTCACTAGCTAGCTATTGGAGTGCTTTATAATTTAATAGAAATATAAAATGTAATATTTTGTTTGTATGGCAGCTATAAAGGCTTGAACTCTGATTTTGTTTGACTGTTTCGTCAGTAAATCAACTTACTCGCAACAATACACTAATTCAAAATTGGCGCCTCTTATTTTTTAATAGATACCTGTGAACACATATTATTAGCTGATTAATAATTTTAACGCGATTATTTATATAAAATATATTTGAGAAAATTTGCCAATATAACGTTTTTGGACGATATTTGTCAAAGTTTACCAGCTGTTCCTGTGTGACCTATATGATGTCTTAAAGGGACAATGAAGGCAATTTCAGGTATCTTTTTGGCGATTGAACTGGGTTCCAGGCACGTCTCAGGCCACGTTGCCCAAATTTTAGCCGAAGCCGCACTTGTGTGCCGCGCAAATCAATTAAACAGTCGCGGTAATAATCGTACCGGGATCGACTGGGGCGACGCCCCGAGAATGGCGGGAGAAGCTAGGAGAAGCGGAGCTCACATGACCGATGCGGGGCCAAGAAGCGCGACGTCACAAGAGACGCGTCAGCGATTGGTCGAAACGAGAGACGTGCCCTCGGTTACGTTTTGGTTCGCGATTTTTAGGAATACTGTTCTAATTTCCGCTTGAATAACCATGAAAAGTATAAATAGGACCGGAAATGATTATTAAACCGTAAATAAAACAGCATAATTGTTTTCTCTTTGCTACGCTGGACACGAAACGGCCAAAGAGCCAACAAACAAAATAAAATAAAAAAAGAACACGCGGGAGACCTTTGGTTTTGGTTTCAGATGTCGGTGTCGTGTTTACTTTGGGAGCACGGCACTCGAAGGATTCTGCAAAATGGTAGTCATGCCAAATTTGTGCGCTGTAGATGGCTGTTCTAACGGTCGACTGGATTTAAGACCAGTATTCGTTTGGGCGACGCTAGTTTTCACGTGTGGGTTGCTGTTCGTGTTCTTTGACGACGAAAAGAGGACGTCAGACTTTGGGGAAAACCAAAAAATGGTGCTGTTTATTTTCTCCTTCTGGGGAGCGTCCCCTGCGGAGGAACCGGTTACCGGAATGGCGGGATCGCTGCCGCTTTCCCCTCGGCATCTTCCCCGCGTCTCTGTCTTTCGGCAACGAGCCCCTTTCGTCTCGTCCGCGCGTAACTTTCCTGGTCGGAGCCTGCGAGCGGCCGGCTGGGCGGTCTTCGACGGGTAATGGCGGAGGCCGCCACACACGTACTCCCGTACCGTTGGTGTTAGGTCACTGAACGAAGGCCCGAACTGCCCGAACTCGCTCGCGAGAGCGGCATTGTCGTCCATGTTGACAGATTCGACGAAACCCCGCGCCACCGCGCTGCTATAACCCACCGCGGTAACCGGAGTCTCGATCTCCTAAATACTACCGGTGCCGACTATTCACACTTGACGTCACTCCCTACGTCACCTCCGTTCTCGGAGGCCCAGAAATGAGAATGGAGGATGTTCAATTTCGGTTTCTTTACCTCTTTCTTAGGCACAGAATTACGCGTCACAAATGTCTACAAAAAATTGGGCAGCATGCAACGGTCCTAAGAAGCTTAAAAACACAATTTTAAAAAAATCGTCTTCATTGTCTTTTTAAGATACTTAGTATTTTGAGAAAACTTAGAGTATACTCCTTCTAATGATAACAAATTCGATGTTGTGTGTAAAAGAGAAAGGGCAGCATTTTCTCGGGAAGGACTACAGTCAAACCCGTTTATAACGAACAGCAGGAAACGCTATGCTCAGTTCGATATAGCAAGTAGTTAGATATAGCAAGACCATTTTTAACGAACTTCCACGATGCGTTCGTTGTAAGGCGAGAGCTTCTCTTTCTTTCTCATCTCTTCGCTTCCACCTTGCAGCCTAGCGCTGCAAAGATTTTTTTTTCTTTTTGTGAGGCGCGAAAAGTTTGTTATTTTAGCTTATCTCCCTTTCTGTATCGCTTCACTTAGTGGGCAATCGCTTTGGGGTAAAACGTTTTTTTTTTCTGCGTGCGTGCAGAGTGTTTTGTTTTTTAGCTTTCTCCCTTCTAAATCGCTTCTCTTCGCTCGATTTTGTTCGCGGCTTGAACTTTTGAAATTTTCTATCTTTCCTACTTTTTTCGGGGGGGGGGGGGAAGGGACAGGCTAGAAGACGATTGTTTGCGCCTTTTTGGAGGCTCTTCCCGGGGGGGGGAAAGTTCGATATAGCCAATATTTTGTTCGTTATAAAAAGTACTTTTTACATGCTCTTTTATTTAAATTTTCCGCCAGTTCGATGTCGAGAATAATTCGCTGTACGTGGGTTCGTTCTAAACGGGTTTTACTATATTTCAAAAATTTCGCGAATTGGAGGTCTATTTTCTAAAAACCCTACCTTTTATTTGGCTAATTGTTTTTCTCTAGCTACCTATCGCAGTACTTTATAAAGTAAAATAAACAAAAAATGTAATATTTTGTTTTTATGGCGGCTATAAAAGCTAACATTTTGGTTTTTGTTCACGTCTCGCCCAGTAATACAAGTGACTCACAAAAATACACTAACTCATAATTAACTCCTCTGCAAGTTTTAGTAGCTACCTGCAAATTCCTTTGATGAAAGAAGATGCAAACGGCGAGTTATGGTCATAAAGCATCTAGGCCATAATATCTTCAATGTTTTTTTAGTTGTTAAACCGCCTCTCTGCAGCAATATTTGACAAAGTTCAGCACGCTGTGCTGTGTGACCTAATCAATATTTTTTATGATCTTTAGATCATCGTAAAGCTCCCATTAAGTTCTTTCTTTTGAGTGTAATTTGAGTATTTCGCGCTAAACGTATAACACGAAACATTTGCCTGAAAAACGAATATTTAGAAAAACTTGCAAGTTTGAAGTCGATTTTCTAAAACAAAACATTATTTTATTTCTTTAATTTTTGTTCACAGTTAGGTAATATAGTAGTCTGTCAGGAACTACCAACAGAAATTGTAATATATTGTTTGTATGGCTCCTATTAGGACTCGAATCTCGTGCTGTGAGAGTAGTGAACGGGACTTCGCATAGACGCTCAGCTGAGCAGAATGTTGACCTATGTTTGTAGTTCCTGATGGACTACTGCGTTAACTAACTGTGAATAAAAAATAAAAGAAATAAAAGTTGTTTTTTTTTAGAAAATCGACTTGAAACTTGCTAGTCTTTCGAAATATTCGTTCTTCAGGCACATGTTGCGCATTATATATTTAGCACAAAATATTCAAATTAAACTCAAAAGAAAGAGCTTAATAGGAGCTTTACGGTGATGTAAATATCATAAACATATGTTGATTAAGTCACACAGCAGAGCTTGCTGAACTTCGTCAGGTATCGTCGCAGAGAGGTGGTTTGACAAGCAAAGCAAAACATATTAAGGATCTTATGACCTAGACTCTTAATTAGCATAAAAGCATATCTCGAGAGTGTTCCCAAAAGTTATATTGATGTAGCGTAAAAAGTAGGGAAAGGGGATGGAGTGAAATCCGGCACCCCCAATAAGCTGAAAAAACGCCAGTTTCCATCTTGGTTGCTTCAACGGTCCATAACTTGAGAACAAAAAATCCAATAAACTCGCCGTTTGTGTCTCGTTTGATTATAGGAATTGCCCAAGAACATGTGTTTTTTGACAAAAATTAAACATTCCACCCAAAATTTGTGCCTGAGTTGAGATGAAATCACCCATATATGCTACGGACACTTCGTTTGATCACACAAATGTGCACTGAAGCAAGTGTGCTGCCAGAAATCCTTGCAACGTGTGCTGGCCTACACTTCAACCTTGATACACTTCACATTGTCGTCGTGCGTGGTTTCGGCTGCACAGTGTTTTAACCTTCTCAAATTTTGCGTAAGCGAGCTTCACGGGAAGGCGTTCGCGCGCTCGCGCAGCTCGAGCGTCGATTAAAGCAAAGTACGGGCACTCTTTCCTTCAGAAATCCCACAGAAGGTTGACCCCGACAATAGAAGTTTCGTCGATCGTCACCCACTTCATTCAACGCAGTCGCGTACTCCCTTCAAAAGAACCACTGAATTTGTAAAGCCATTGTGTCGTCTGCTAGCAAGTCGAACCGGTTGTGAAGCTACATATACAGGTTTAATCATACAGGTTTAAAAACTGCACGCAAGCAATTTTCTCTATAAGACATTTAAACATGAAATTGATTTCGTAATCCCTGGATTAGCTCATACCTTGTATCGCAAATTAATATAAAAAAGATTGTTCGATAAATTTTAAAAAACGAAAAATCAGAATGGTCTAAACAATTTCAAATTATATAGAAAGAGAATAACATAAGGACATCATAAGTAAAAGACGTATTACTATTATTGGAACTTGGGCTTGTCAAGTGGACGTGTTGATGTTCTATGGGAGACGATTAATTCGCTCCTACATATGCGACTGGTCTCGTGATGGTGTGGAAAAGCTTTGTGTGAGTGCCGCAGAAATTACAGGTGTTGCTTTAGATAACGATCATGTTGAAAACTTAACTGCAAATACATATTGTAATGAAGCCTGCTCATACACTGAAAAAAGGATTGAGAGTTCTGTTTTTTTAGATTCGGTTATTGATACCGAGGTGCTTTCGGTGCTTATGAATTTAATGAACACTACGAGTACAGATGTAGATGATATCCAGGTTAAGCCAGTAAAAGAGGTTTTAGGCATCATAACACCTTATGTAACGCAAATTTTCAACTTGTGCGTATCGACAGGATTATTTCCTGTGCGTATGCAAGTAGCCAAGGTTTACTGTCTGCACGAGAAGGGAGATAGGAATGACATTAATAATTGCAAACCTGGGTTCAATAGTGCCAGTCATTTCAAAAGACCTTAAAAAGTTCTTCATACCGCTTGTTTAACGTTTTTGACAAATATAAGCTAATTACGAGATACCAATTTTGACTAAAAAGCATAAATCGACTGAACTTGCCTTACTTGAAGATAATTAATTTATGTTAGAAATCTTGAGAAACGAAAACTAGTACTTGGTATTTAGGTTGAGTTTTCTAAGGCTTTTGATTTTTAAACCATAAGCTAATATTGAAAAAGTTGGAATATTATGGAATTCGCTGACAATCTTTAACTCTTCAGTCCTATTTTGGAAACCGAAAACAATACGTTTGTTGTAATAATTTCATTTCCACAATGAAATCGGTTTACGACCTTTTCTTTTTAACATTTATGTCAATGACATTGTGAACATTGGCCAGACTACTAGTTTTTCCACAAAGGCTGACGATACGACGCTTCTTTTTACTGCTGCTGAGGCGCATCAACTTATATCTATCGCCAACCCCGTAGTAGATGAATTAGGAGTATGAACCGAGAGAAACGCTTTAAAAATAAATACCAATAAAACAAAAACATGATATCTAGGCCGAATAATAAAGTTATTTCTCTATTAGGATGCATTTATATAAACTCAGTAAATATTGAATTTATTGACTCATTCCAAACGCTTGATGTTGTGTTTTCACAAAACATGTCATGTCATGGCTTCACATTGAGTATTAAAAAAAGAATTACCGGAATGTTGTAGGTTTGGTATATCGGAATCGGTATATATTTCCGGGGTCAGTGAAAGTGTTACCATATAAATTTCACTTTTTGCTCACTTAAATTACTGCCACCTGGTTTGGCGTACTACCACGGCAACAAATCTTAAGATAATACACTTACTCCAAAACGAACGTTACATACAACTGCTACTGTGCCGTTCTGCTCGCATACAGCACACCTGTTGAGAATGTATAACATATTAAGTATCTACATCATGTAATTTTAGGCTTCTACAAAGTATACACATGAACCGTACTTACCTAATTGAACTGTCTGGTTTAAACCAACGCGTTGCCAAATATCAATTTCGGAACCCTGTATACTGGAATATACCTACTTGCCGATCAAGCCTAGGAAAGTAACTGTTATTTTACAGATTACCTAAACTGCTTAATTGTTTTTTTCAGTGATGTCCACTTAGATACCATCAAGATAAAAGAGTTGCGTGCCTTGATGTCTAGTTCTAGTTCGGACAGCTGTACTCTGTTTTATCTTACGACCGACCGCAGTGTATGCTGCGAGCCATTGGAGACAGTCCAATGTCGTGTAAGTTTCACGTTACCTTGCAGAGGAGGCGCAGTGTGGTGCGAGAAGCATAGTCACATGCCAGCTCATAGAGCTGGTATTGGTTAGGATGGCTCCGAGCGTTCGCTGCGTTCGCACTTAAGGTGAAAGGGAGTATAGTGCTTCCTTTGGCCGGACACTGAGTGTTCGGTGGTACGTAATCTATTTTCACTAGAACCAAAGAATAGAAAACAAAAAGAATTGATCGGCCATTTTGTCGTTACACAAAGTGCCCTCTGTTCTAAGGCGATTGAAATTTCTTTAAAATAAATGTACACTTAAAAATGTTCTGACCTGCCACATTTCAACTTACAAACTTGTTTTTTCTTCCTTGTTAGCATGGGCAAGTGGGGACGGGAAGGCGATATGAATTGGCCACTGTCTTCACCATCTGGCTTAAAACAAGTATCGTATGCACGAGTCAAGAAGGCACCGCTCGCCAGGGGCGGGGGCGGAGGCGGAGGCTTCAGACAACTCGAAGGCACATCATGCAAGAAGGTAATCATCCATAGCGACACTTTTATAACGGACAGTTTAATAGGAATGGTATGTGATATATTAAAGTATGAATGCAGTATATATCGAACAAATGTATTAAGAAACATGTTCACTTAATGCTATTAAAGAGAAGTGTGTAACATCGAGACAAGTACAACGAGAAGTGTTTGATCATCCACAAGTACTATTCCAAGGGAATTTAGTTCCTGTAGATTTAGAGGTTAGGTCTACATTTATTTTGAGTGGACAAAATAAACCTTGCAAAAATAAAGAATAATGTCGAGACGCCGATTTTAATCCCTAGGAAAGGGATTTTTGTTCCCCTTCTCCTGGGATTATTATCGTCATTCTCGCACAGTTCACTTGCACCTTTGCATTAATTGCATTATCATCAAAGTCCACATGTTGGGACAATCAGTTGTTTAAAAAGAAATACCAGCTACAAATATAATTTGTTTGGCATAGCATGGGCAGGTGCGTCATCGAAAAAACCGGCATTTATATATATATATATATATGCTCACATTGAGCTTATTTGCAAAATCAAAAGAAAACGAGTCTACTGCGACTGAATAAGCCACAAAGGATTTAAAATTTTATATTGTTAATGCGACACTTTTTGCAACACACAAATGAAGCCACCCAAAGAAAAAACAAACAAATCCACCCGGCCCTTGCATTTTTTAAAATCTTCTATATGCTAAAACCTCGGTAAGATTTGAGTCCTTCATATGATACAAACATCTCGAAGAGTGCCCAAAAGCGTATTTGATTACAATTATAATTAAAATACCCAAGTTTTAGTACTTACAGAAAGTTCTGTTATGATGAAGCTGTCGGAAGCATAGATGACTGGACAAGCTATGACAAAAGGTAGAATAATTTATGGAGGCAGAGCCCGCACCTGGAACCTGGCGCGAGGTGGTCGTGCGCTCATGACCCCGTCGTCGTCGTCCCCTTCCTAGCATTACTCTCCCCGACGAAAACAGCCGACCCGGCGGTTGATTATAAGACAGAACACATCCACAAGGACACACCAATAGAAGAGCGTAGGGCAGCTGCCGTCGGTGGGGGTGGCGAAGAAGATGGGAAGATCGAGGGAGTTCTGCCTATATCCGCAGTTTTCCCAAACAATGCAGCAGCAACAGCCACCCGTGTGCATGGTCGGGTCTGGGGACACGTCATGAAGCACCAGAACGTCTGGGCTGAGGACATGTGCGGGGATCGTCGATCGGCTTCCTCTGTTTTGTCCCGTCGTGGCGTCTGGCCGGGGCGGGCGACGGAGCCATGTGCTGGTGTTCGTTCTGACGCTGCGGATTACTGCCAGAACGAGGCAGGATGTCATGATGATACCGGCGTCGATGTCCGATGTAGGGGATGAGGATGGCTCCGCATCTCACCATACGGTTAGGATGATGCTGTCGGCAGCATAGAGAACAGGACAAGCGGCAATAAAAGCGAGAAGTACAAGCTTTACTGAAAGCTTTAAAGTGTGGACGGTGCATTCATCGCGCTTCTCACTCCAGGAACAAGGGCCTCGAGCTGCCGCTGGCACGAGATTTTCACGAGGCTCGTGGCATCGGCTGATTAGTCCACCTGCCGGCGGCGCCAGTACATGACACCTCTTCCCCCTCAGATGTAGCTCACATAGCGTTCTGGACGCTTCCTATTTCTTGGAGGTTGCTCCCTTCTGCCGCTGCCGGCGTGTGACGTATGTTTCGGTGTCGTCTCGGAATTACCTTGGAATGATGATCTCTCGTTATGGTGATCCTGTTGAGAGTCCGAAACAGGAGCAGGAATTTACCACGCAGCCGATGAAGTAGATGTCCTAAATCGACGCCTGATTTGATCCACGTGACTACAGTTTTATTCAGTTGTTGTTTCTACCAGCCAGGAGCGACTTCCAAGTCTTTTGGTCAACTTTCGTAGGATCCACTTCGAGGTTCTTTTGAAGTTTAGGACACAGACTGTCTGTCCCTCTTGGAGCTCCCTGGAGGGCGGTTCTTTTCTGGAGCTCATTCCTTGTGACTACTATCTGGATGAGGAAGAAGTCTACCGATGTTCGTAGCAAGATCCCTCTTGAACATCAAGCATGCTGGTGTTTTTAATGCGAAAGCATTAACTTTCCCATGGAGCAAGCCGACGTCATCAGCTTTGAAACCGCGCCAAACGGCACCTCAACTCCTTTTTCCAAGTGAAGCCGAGATCTGGTGGCTCCCAGCTTTGAAACCGCGCGAAAAACCTAACCAAACGTAACCTAGTTTCCCCGCTCCCATTGGAGTGCAGTGAAGCCGAAATTTGATGGATTTCGGCTTTGGTCCCATTGGCGCGTCATAGTTTCAAGGAACGAGACTCCTATTGGCCGCTGCGCGTCAGTTTCAACGACCGCCACCCCATGGCGCTGCGTAAAACGAAGCGGCTGGCGCACTCGGGCAGACCGCCAGCGCGTGGGAAAAAATCGGCCCTGCCGCCGCTGTCCAAAAGGTTGCAAACGCACCTCGGAGTTTTTTATGACCGCTGCAGATGTGGCATTAGTCAGTGCTTTGAACTTCCAGTCTGTTCGTGCTGGCGTCTACAACGACAAGTACGACAAGCAACATGTTTCCTTCCAGAGGCCTGCAAAGTCCAAATGTAGTGTCCCAAGGAAGTAACGCGTGATCCCACGTAGGAAGCGGTGCCTTGCTTGCAATCTTCCTGGACTCCTGGCAGAGGGGCAGCTGCCATCAGCTTCCTCTATGTCGCGGTTAATGCCAGGCCACCACACATATCTGTGAGCAGATGGCTTCATGGTCACAATTACCTTGTGTCCAGCATGCACTAAATTCATGGATTTTGGACGTGCCAAGGCTGGTATGACAAGACGGGATCCCCATGTGACACATCCGCTTTGAGTGGACATCTATGTGCCTTTTGTTTTGAACCGGGTAAAGTCCTTCTCCGTGAGCTCATGAAGCTTGCCTTGCTCTAAAGCCTCGTAGACGCGGGAGAGATTTGGACCCGCACATGTCATGGCTGCGATCTTTGCGTTCACTGAAGAACTTTTTCAGGGCTTCAATCATGAGGACGTCTCCTGGTGAGCAAGCTCGTGCTCACTGTCAGGTAGGGGCAGACGGCTTGAACGTCCGCATTCTTGGGTCGTTTTCCAGGCCTGTACACGAGTTTGTAATGGTACGCCCATAGTTTCACGCAAAATTGCCGCATTCTGTGTGACAAGACTTGTGGTACCGGCTTCTGTGGCCCCAATATGCCAAGCAGTTATTGGTGATTCGTGACAATAACGGTGCTTCGTCCGGCGATGTATTGGTGAAAGTGATTAGCCCCAAACGCTACAGCTAATCCTTCTCGATCAAGCTGTGTGTAATTTTTCTCGGCACCCCCTAGACTTCTTGACGCAAATGCGATTGGAGCTTCGCTGCATTTGTGGTCAACCTGTGCAAGAACTGCGTCGACGCCATATAAGACGCATCACAAGACTGTCAACTCATCGTAGTGAGTCAACAGTGCCTTGCGAAGTACCAGCTCTTTCAACTTCCGGAAAGCGAAGGCATGGCGCCCTTCCCAGCGCCAAGGTACATTCTTGGCTTGTAGACTGTGCAAGATCGCACGCTACAGTCGCTCGGTTTTCTAAGATTCTGTCGTAGAATGCCAGCATTCTGAGGAACGACTGCCGCGTGGCTTTTGACGTTGGATCTGGCAGCTCCTTGAACACCTTGGTCTTGCCGTTGGTTGGATGAACACCAACCGCATTGATTGTGTGGCCCAGGTATGTCACTTCAGGAACGCCAAAGAGGCACTTCTTCCGGATTGCTTGCCGGCCAGCTTCTTGATGTCTTGATTGGTCAAAGCTCTGACGCAGGGCGTGTTCTGCGGTTGTGGCACCGCTGAAAATAATGTCGTCAAGCTTTGACACCTGGTATCCCTGCAAGTGTTGTCTCCATGCATTTCTGGAAAATGGCTGTTGCTACCGAAATGCCAAAAGGAAGTCGCTTGACACGATACAGGACATTTATCGTGTTTATGGTAAGAACTTCAGCGGTGTTCTACGTGACTCGTAACGGCTGGTATGCTTGAGCCAGGTCGATGGTGGAAAAAATTCTCCCTCACCGCAGCTTTGCGAGCAGCTCTGTCACTCTCGGCAAATGGATATGATGCCGTGAGCCTCACAGCGGTGGCGGTGGTACGGTAGTCACCACAAAGTCTGAAGCTGCCGTTTTCTTCCTCACTGCAACAACGGGTCTTGTCGAATTCGAGTGCCGAGTCTGTTCAAGGATGCCTTGTTCAGTGAGACGTTGCAGCTCGGCTTCCACCACTGGTTTGAGTGCGAATGGCACAGTGCTAGCTCATAGGAACTTGGGTGACGCCCTGTCTTCCAGTTCTAGGCTTACCGCTGGCCTGTTGTAGCCGTTCAGGTTTCCGTCAAAAACTAACCCGTACCGTTCGATTGTGGCTATCATGCTGCCATCCAACACAACCTGGTGCACGCCGCTGAGGCCAATTCCCAGGGCTGCAAACCAATTCTTCCCGATAAGGTTACATCCCGAATGCCTTATCACAAGAAGAGGCAAGTTCACTTTTAGTTTCTTGAACTGGACCCTGACGTGAATTTTCCCTAGAGATTCGAGGCCTTCCCCAGACCAGGTACGTAAAGCGATGTTATCGTCTGTGAATTCCGGAGGCTTCCTTGGCTACGCTTCTCGGAACGTTTGTTCGCTGATCAAGGAAAACGCTGCTCTCGAGTCTATTTCAAATCTGAGGGGAACACCCTGATCTTCCAGGCTTATTATGACCTTCTCTGACGGCTCCCGCCGCAGTGTTACGGCGTACAGGTCATCCAGCGTGAATGAGGGTTTCGTAAAAGGGAATGAGTTTCCTGTGGGTCGAGTACCTGTACGGAGTTGTGGGCATTTTTCCTTTTCTTGATGCAAGCCTTCGCGTTGTGTCCTGTCCCTTTGCAGTACCAGCACTGACATCGGAAACTTGCAAGAACTACAATTGCGGAGTTCTTCACCGGAATAGCACGGCGTGGACGATTGCGTCGTCTCCTCCTGGGGACGATGTGCCGGACGCGTTTTTCCGCTTTGTTTATTTGTTGAAAATCTTATTTTGTTTTCCGCTGGTGGTCTTTGGCATTCTCGGTTCGCACAGCAATGTCGAAAGCATTGAGAAACATATGGTGCCGCTAAGCAAATAGCTGCTGCTGGAGAGTTTAATTTTGAAGACCGCAAACAAAATGATCGCGCAACATTATGTCCATTGGTAACATCGTCGCCTTGCTGGGAACCACTGTTGTGACCATGCTGACCGTGCCGTTGATATTCAACAGCTGGCGCTGAAACGGGAGGGCTAGCTGTGCTAGTCGTCGGGGTCACTTGAATGTTCCCGAAATTGCGGTCTGCTGCAAGTTTCTTAAGAGCAGCGTCGAACGCGGTCACTAAATCGTCGACCTGTTGATCTCGTCGTTGGAACTTGCAACGGCTGAACAGTTCTTTCGGCCGGGGATCAAAACGTGCTTGGAGCAAAGTCACCACTTGGAGATTTAAAATCCACTAATTCCTTCACCGCATCAAATGTGAAGGGACCACACAGAGCTAGAAGAACGGCCCGTTTCGTGGCGCCATCCCTGATGCCGTTGGCCTCGAAGTGGTAGATAAACCATTCCACCCAAGATGACCAGCCCTTTTTCGAGAACGCTCCCATGGTGCCGTGAGTCGCTATCTTCTCAAAGCAGCAGGTTCGTTTCTGGCACTATTCGACAATTGGTGAATACAAGCTTTACTGCTAGCTTTACAGTGCGGACGGTGCGTCCATCGCGGTCCTCGCTCTAGAAACATGTGCCCGAGCTGCCGCTGGCACGCGATTGTCACAAGGCTTGCGGCATCAGCTGCTTAGTCCCCCTGCCGGCGGCGCCGGTACATAACAAAAATAAATAAAATGAGGCCGAGGCAACACGTTGCTCCTGGCGCTAAATGGTCGTGTGTGCTAGAGTGCCTACATGTTTGTCTGTCTCAGGGTGAAGACATCCATTGTTGCACTGAATGTGTCAGCGCGTGACGCTCTGGCGCAGTCGGTGCGGGACCTGGGCGGTAAAATGGCGTCTACGCATTAGCCAAAGCTACCCGCTCGAGCTGAGTGACACCGGATTGCGCGCACTTCAAAATGCATAAGAGATCGATTGGGAGGAAAAATGGCTGTGATGTCACCACTCAAGCAAAAGCGCGCGTGTCTATGAAGGCACTCTAGTGTGTGCCACTGCCCGTTCGTCGTCTTTACTTTCCTAACAGTATTTATACTAAATACAAGTTATACAATAAACAATATATACAATTTTCAGTTTATAAAGGAAGTACAAAATACTCAAAGTCTATATACTCACGTTAATATCTACTATTTTTAATAGGGTGTATTCACTGGCGGCCATATCCGTGTGCGCTAATGCTGAGCACGTGCTGATGGCTAGCTTTCACAGTTATTTTGCAACGTGCACCCCGCACCATCAAGATTGCCGGTCTTGACAGCCTATCAATGTGAGCTCGTTCTGAGCATGCGCTCTAAACCGTGACCTCAAATATGGCGGCCAGTGAATACCCCCTATACCATCCGTCCCTAACGTGTTACACATATTTAGGCATCTACCTTTAACAAAGTATGTATAGAAGAGCACATGCTCAAAACGAGCTCACATAAAAGTCTGCTAAGACCGACAATCTCGATGGTGTGGAATGAACGTTGCAAAGGACTGTTGCAGTTCGCCATCATCACGCGCTCAGCAGTCGCGCACACAGCTATGGCCGCCAGTGAATACTCCCTATTCACCCTTTTTGTTTGCCAACAAACTCACTGGCGCCATCGTTAGGTTAGCCCCGTCATAATCGCGGTTCACGTTTTTTTTTTACTTATCATTATTTTATTATAAGAGTGAATTAAGTTTGACAATGCTATGAGTGGCCATTTCCAGAAGAGAGAGTGCCTATTTGATTTTGCAAATACTGCGAAACCCGCCGTCTAGTTCAGAACCGGATGTGGCTGGGGGCTTTTTGCTCACTTGCGCCACCAGGTTTTAACTCACGCGAGAAAGAGCGAATGGCTATGCGCTAATGACATGAACGGTCATGAAAACAGTGTCATATCCAGTGGCTTAATTGCGCGGTCACTAAAACTGTTGAGAGTTTGTCGACATACTTTGTGACATTCTTTGTGTTTTATAAAATGAAATGTTGCCATTTGGACAAAAATGTATGTTAACTTCCATGCCATGAAAATAAAAGATTCTGTGGGTGAAACCATTTAAAACTTATCAGGCGAGTGGCTGTGATATAGAGGCAGTTTATAACACGATAGGTCGGTCTGAGGGGACTTTATGACTAGTAAGTTTTGCACGTTGGGCATTATAGGGCCATATCTCTTTTTGAATCAAAGCATTACCTCTTTAATGTCGGTGTTTTTATTAATCTGTTGTATTCTAGACCTATTTTAGATGTGGCAAAAATAAATAACACATTTACGCCATTTTTCCTTTACAGCCACGAACTAAGCCTTCGAATTGACTCATATATAGAGTCTCGAGCTTCAGTGTCCGGCAGTACCACCTGTCAAGCACGCTAAAGACTATTTTGGGAAGAAGGACGTTCAGGAGTTTTGGTTGTGGGAATAATAAATAAGGAATTCCTTTTTGTTCAGTTCGTTATTCTATTCCTAAATAAAGTTGATCACTATTTGCTTAGTTGTCGGGAGATTCGTTTCAGAGTTACCCATATTCTTTCTCCTAAAGGCCCGCTCACACTCTTGCAACCGAGTACGACCCATAGAGACGATATCTGTTAAAAATTTTAAAAATTTCTTAGGACGAGGGAACACACTGGCATTGTGGCGCCATCTATGCGGTGACCGTAGAACTGCATTTCACAATAGCGAAGGTTTTGCCGGATTTCTGAGGTCAAATATGCGTAATACCCATAAGAAAGGGTCTTTTACAACGTTGCCAAAAGTTTTTCGAGCCATGAAAGAAAGGATAATGCGCGAGAGAAATAGAAAATATGCCGGACCGCCAAGTTTACACTGCTACCCAATAGATGGCGCCAGTGTGTCCTCTTGTTGTAAGAGATTTTAAGGAACCCAGTTTTAAGAGGTCGCAAGAGTGTGAACGGGCCTTAAAGTTTTGGTACTTGCCGATGTGGTGATCAAAGATGCAAAATTGTAAGGTTGTCTTAAATCTAACACTTGTTTTGAGAGTCATCATTCATTGGGTATCTTTCTTCAAGCTTGGGTCTACATTTTGTTCAACAACAGTGTGGCTTATTTTTGTTGATTGGAATAGGAAATGCTTCAATTTATACTCGAACATTTATTTTTCGCTCAATACTAAAAATGTTGACCTTATCTTAATTAAAACAATTTATCGCAGTATAGATTTGAAAACACGCTTATCCACACTTCGTCAGGGCGCGGTCAACTTATCGTACTTTGGGTGCCACGTGTACCCCGAGGGAAGAAGACAGCGCTTATTTTGTTTTACATAATTGAAATTGTCAACCAGACGTTTAGCAGAAACGTAAAATTTTTATTTCATTCTAAGAGTCTCAGTAGATTGGCTCTTTATACAAATTTGACGCGTGATTTTGTTGATGAAAACAAATTGAGAAAACTTTCTGGGACAGATTAGGTGTTATGTTGCATTTCCAGGAAAACAAAAGAATGCAAAAATACTTCGTAGAATGGACTATCAGAACCCTTTGAAGTATCTACTCGTCGTTTGCCATCAGAATACTGTAGATTTAGTGATAAAAGTGAACCACGTTTATTAATATTTCGGGTAATTGAAATATAAAAAAAACCTTGGTATAAACTACAGATTGGAGGGCGGAATACAATCTGCGAGATCAAAGTCACCGCGAAGTTAAATACAGTTTTTCCCTGGCAGCATTAAAAATGTAATGTGGCATTAAAACAAAATTGCAGTCTTCGGTATTCATATTTATAAGCAAGCAAAAATATTAAAAAAACTGTTTTGTGCAAAAATATGTGGCTTCTTATAAATAAAACCTTCATTATTATTAGTCACAAAAGACAAATTTGGTGGGTAATGAGCATCTGAACCGGACGGTAATACATACCCTTGATCATAGGTACTTAGATAATTCCAGTTTGCATTCGAAACTAAAAACGAGAATTTGTATGATGCACGGCCGTAGGTTTAAAGGAAAAGGTGTAGCCTGAGGTTACGACCCTGAATGATATACCAAAATCTGTAAGTTCGATTAGGGCGAATACTTCATCACAGAGTCGTAGGTATTTCAAAAACAAAACCCGAAAATTATGTGAGACAAGCTATTAGAGGTTTTAACAGGTTGTTTGATCAAAATTACTACTACCCTCAGACGGAATCGAAATGAGTTATTATATAAAAATAACTATCTGCATTTCATTTGTTTCTGAAACTTATACCTGCAATTTCATCTCTACCATATTTCATAATTAGTCATATAAGTAAATAGGAATTGGAAAAAATTCAATATGGTTAATTTTTCTCTTTCCTCAAATCAGGAGGGGTACTCATTGCACAACACTTTTTAGTAGGTTAGTTAAAGAAAATGTAATCGAACTACTCTAATGTCTTCATCAAATAAGTAAATAAAACAATATTAAAAATAGGTGAATATGTATTTAAACACAAAAAAAACAGTGGGCTCATCAGCAAGCCTGCCTTGAAGTAAGACAATAAAACCAAAATACGCTATTGAAACAAGCGTAAAAGAAACTTATAAACTACAAAAAAACAATAGAGCAATATCCACAGCAAAACATTCATAAATTACTGACGAAAATAATCCGCGGAGAAGGGGAACGAGAGGGAAAAAGGACCAACACAAATCTCCAAACACAGCTAGGTAACTGCTGCTCGACCGAAAAAATCCGCCTGGTCCGTGTATCGAACTCGGGACCTCTCCACTACAGGTGGAGCGCTCTACCAAATCATCTAACCAGGGTTAGACGTCAGTAGAGCAAACGGGTTTTATCAGTTGCCACCAGTCTAACACCAACAAGGGTGAAGCTTGCAATTTAAGGCTATAATTATGATGCAATTAAATGGAAAGGTACAAGCGAGCTGTACAAGAATGACGAAAATATTCCCTGGAGAAAGGGAATGAGAGGGACAAAGGACAAACACAAATCTCCAAACACAGCTAGGTAACTGCTGCGCGACCGAAAAATCCGCCTGGTTCGGGTATCGAACTCGGGACCTCTCCATTACAGGTGAAGTGCTCTACCAACTCAGCTAACCAGGGGTTAGACGTCAGTAGAGCAAACGGGTGCTCTGGGTGATGTATATGTCGGCGTATGGTGTCAGGACGATGTTTATAGTAGTGTGCTGTGTAAGTGCCACCTTACAGTGTAAAATGCTTTCTCCTATTTTACAGCAAAAGGTACCGGTTCAATTTTGCCGACCAGGTTTCTCAGTTATCTAGGAATTGGACCGTCTGTAAAGACAAGGCATATAATTTGTGAAATGATGGAACGTCTTTAGTACTATAGTTGTCCTTGGGCTGGCCATCTACAATTTTTACATTTTAGTTGTCCTTGTGCTGGCCGTCTAGATGCCTCTCCTTGCATGTGCTTATAGTTGTCCTTCAACTAAAGACCCCTTCGGTATCTTTATAATGCATGTAAGGGCAGCTTGAAATAAGGAGCGGAAGAGGATTCGAAACCAAGACACAATTACAACAAATTGTACATGACATACATGGTTAAACTCAGCGAGCAACGCGCGTACCAACTAGACCAGCTCACCACCTTTCTATTGTACATGACATATACAAAACAAAACACCCATAAATTGAACCGAAGTAAAAAATTAGCACCGATTTGAATACCTAATACAACAAGTGCGTGAGAAATAAAACTACCAAAATAAAATTGCCTAAGCATTCAGTGATATTGAGCCCATTCAATTTAGCCACATCTCCTTTAGTGTATACAGTAGGCTCGCGATAATTCAAACTCGGACATTTCATAAATCAGGTTAATTCAAACAACTTTCAAAACATGGGTTGTCCCGCTACGTTTTCAATGTATTCATAAGCCGCTTAATTCGAACGGCGTTTTCACGTAATTCATTCCTTTTGTTCTCGCGGCCCGGTTGAGCACACTTCTTTCCGAGCACCGGTGCACTGCAGAGAAGCAACACCCATCACGCTAGCTTCCGCGTGTTTGGCTTTTCCGCAGTGCAAAAGTGCACGGCAAAAAGCGCGCTCAACGGGGCTAAAGCAGAGCAGAGCTGTATGTACAGTTTGGTCAATAGGAGGAGTGGGCAGAGCCAGGGCGTGCACCAGATGCAGATAGAGGGCTTGATAAGCTCTCTAGGCCAACCACAAGCCGAAGACAGTCCCCTAGCCATGGTAGTGAGAAACACTTTTAATGAGTGCGTAAGAGTTAAATATTGTAACTCTTCAGGGTTGAAAATATGGTGCACTTGATGTTTCGATAATGGTTATGCGAAACGACGTAAGAAACGAATGTGCCGCTTGAATTCCATTTCGGTCTAACGGATTTCGACCCCTTGGACTGCAGATTTCCTGCGCTCGGCGTACGGAATCGTTCTGCTGCCCTATCGAAAAAAAGATTTTTTACCGGAATTTCATTTACAGCAAAAAAATGTTTTACTGAACTATGGGACTCTTTTCACTTCCGGTAAAAAAGGAATCTACCGGAAGTCACCAGACTTTTTACCAGAACATTATTTGCAGCAAAAAATTTATTTTATTGGATTATGGGACTCTTTTACTTCCGGTAAAGCCGAGCTTACCGGAAGTTCCCGGATTTGCCTGGATTCACCAGAAACTGCCGGGAGTCACCGGATTTGCCGTAATTCACCGGAACTTACCGTGTTTTGTTTTTTTCGGACATCAATGGAAAGCACTTAGGAAGAAGCCCATGAACCGTGGGTCGGGTATGTCTACCAGATGCTTGGCGATTCGGTAACAATTAAAAAGTTAGTCCATCTAGACCTGAACGTTTATGTCTTTATTTTACAGGGTCGATACCAGTGAAATAATTTGTACAGCTGTAGACAAAAGCCGTCAGACCAAATAGGAGCAACCAAGTTCTTTGACGCAAAAAATATATTTCAAGGTACTCACAATGCCGCTGGGTAAATTCCTAGATGCATGGTAGTTCAACTAATAAAACTGAGCAGGTTCACCACACGGACACACACACACACACTGTCAGGAGCACGTTTAGCGTAGACCACGAACACGCCAGCAACATCTGCCACCGTTCAGAAATCATGGGCACGGTCACGGTGCCGTCCCTGATGCCGTCGCCGCGGGTGCACCACGCGGACAAATACATACTGTCAGTAGCACGTTTACGAAAACCACAAACGCGCACCAACATCCGCCGCCATTGAGTAATCATGGGCACAGTCACGGTGTCGTCCCTGATGCCGTCACAGAGGCGTCTCTGGCGTCTTTTTCGCTCGCTGGATACTTCTGAAGCCAGACGGACAAAGAGGCGTACGAAACAGGTCACTGAAATGTATTTTATTTTTATTCCCACAGATAGCTGCTCTGGAAGATACAGCTCTCACACATTAAACGGAAGCCGACACTGAGCGTCCGTTGTGGCCGTTGCTCGTTGACGAACAAAGAAACAGCTTTTCTTCAAAAGAGACAGCAAAAGACCCCCTCACATTTTCCCCATGAACCCAATACGAGGGAGAGAGGGTGCGTGAGGACTCGTCCTTGATGCGTTCTAGGCACCATAATAACACAGCCAGTACCCCACTCGTGTCGGCTTCCCCTCCTCGCGTCGGCTTCCAGTGAGGTACGGTAAACGGGGAAACGAGTCACTCGTTTCCGGTAATATTTCCAATGAAGCCGGGTCGTCTGGTAAGCAAAATTGGCTGCAGGAGACGTTTCAGCGAAATCTGGTAACCGAAAGAAGTTTCCGGCAAACATTCCAGCAAGGACTGGTAAAATACGCTGGTTTCGGTTGAAAACTGGGGAAACTTAACCAGTTTTCATTGGATGTCACTAAAAGTTCACCGGATGTCACTGGAACTTCTCTGGATGTCACTGGAAGTTTTTGCCGGATTTTTTGATAAGGTAGTTGTGCGTGCTTTTTATATCTTCTATATCTTTATATATCTTCCACATGACTTTGAATGACCGTGCACCATATTTCCGGTCACCTAGAGTTACTTCGACGCACTTATTAATTTCTTTTTCTCGCAACCACCGCCAAGGTATTGTGCGCGGCTTCTGGTTGGCCACATTCGAATTTGTAAAAAGGCTCTGGAACATGTCCAGCACACCTTCAGCCACTGATAACTCCTATACATCCCAATGAATGGTTAAACTGTCGCTATATACGGCTCTCAAGCAGGGGACATATCAGCGACAAAAAGGGCGCCGCGCGGCAGTTTCCATAGCAACTGGCGAGGACCCTGTGATGTGGCGGAATGGTATAGCTTTACGTGACAGCGTTCACGCAAGTAGCTGTAGAAACTACAGCGCAACGCCCATTTTTATTACTCATGTGTCCTTGCGTAATAGTTTATAATAGACAATTATTTTGCTGGTAGAACAAACTTAAGTTTGTTTTCAGGTTTCACTTGCTGTCTAACAGTCCCTGATAAACAACATTCTTGAGGCTTGAATAAATTTGTGTCATAAATTTTACCAATGTTTCATGGGCGGTGGGATGAGCCGGAAAAGACGACTCAAGCGACTCGTGCGAGCTCCGGTGCCGCGCGTGCGAGCGCGAGGTAAAGGTATAAAAAAAAGAAAAAAAAAGACGGAACTTTTGTATAGGATGTCGGAGGTCGACGTGTCTTTTCTGAGCTCGGAGCCCATTTCTCTTGACGGCCACAACAAATCGTCACGTATGGCGCCTGAACGCGGACCCGGGTCTTCAGAAAATTCAGCTTAACAACTCATGTGGGGGCGGCGCTCCCTTTGACCAGGTCTCCACCAACCACTGTCGCTTGGTCGGCCAAGGTTTCAAGGTAACTCCAAGCTGGCGGAGCGTTCCACTGAAGCTTTTCGAAGGTTCGATGACGACGCCAAGGACACCGCATACCGATCAGTCGTCAACGACACGGTGATCCTGAAAGCCGAGGTGGAGCAGCTACGGCTACAGCTAGCAGAGCTCAAGACTGTATCGGTGCTCGGTGGCGCCCGAAAGAAATGCGACTTACTCCGCGTCACGGCAAACCAGAAAGAACGTTTATTCCCTCGTGGCCCTGCACAAGCCACGGGCCCCACGGCACGCGCGTGCGTGCCTCGCTCGAAGGAAGCGGGAAGTTCAAAGGAGGCTCACACCACATCTCCCTCTGGGAATAAACAAGAGTTTCGAGTAGTCTGTAGTTATTCACCAAACCGCTGGGGGCAAACACTTTGCTTCCAGCCCTTGTTACTGCCACGGGGACTCTGCAGTCCTGCGTTGATGACTGCGACTGCGAAGCCTGCTGCAGTGTAGGCGGGTGCTCGGAGACGTCCACCCCGGGTAGGGCAGACCCGTCACGGGTGGTCATGTTGGCTGGCCACAATACCAGCTCGTCGCCTTGACCAGAATGAGCCAGGACTCGCTTGAGGGCTCTTCGGTTGCGACGGACGTCCCCTCTTGTGGTTCTGACTCAGTACAACCTGGGCGTGTCCGCTTGACGGAGGACCTCCCCTGGGCACTTGAGGTCCTTTAACCACACAGTCGATCCGGGACTCAGTTTAGGCAGCCGTCGAGCTGCATGTCGGCGGCCGAAGTGTGCCCGTTGACGCTCTTTCACTTGACGGTCGTATCTAGTTGCCACGTTGTTGTTAACTTGGCCGGGAGTCAGAAGAGCTGGGTACACCGGGATTCGTGTCCGCAGACGTCGTCCATGAGGAGTTCGGCTGGACTCCTCCCTGTCGGACCCGGGGTATCCCGGTCCACAAGTAGAGCCAAGTACAGGTCCTCTGCTTTCTCAAGCAGACTCTTCATAGTCTGCACCGTGCGTTCGGCCTCTCCGTTCGCCTGAGGATGACGAGGGCTGCTGGTAGTGTGCTGGAAACCGTAGTTCCGGGCAAACTCTGCCAAAGCATCACAGGAGAACTGAGGTCCATTGTCGCTTACTACCATTGCAGGTATCCCATGGCGTGCGATTATGCTCTTCAGACGTTCGATGACAGCCTCAGCTTTCGTTGAAGATAGATACGCGATCTCGGGAAAGCGAGACCTGTAGTCAATGCAGAGCTCCTTGACTCGTAGATGAAACAAGTCCAGCCCAACCATTTGCCATGGCAGAGAAGACGTCACCGTTGGCATGAGAGGCTCGGCGTTTTGTTGACGAACTTTCGCGCACACAACGCAATTATTGACAGCTCTTCGCAGCTCGGACGACAGGCCTGGCCACCAGACAGCTTCTTTCACGCGCTGCCTGCACCGTCCAATTCCCTGATGTCCCTCGTGGAGTCGTTTCAGCATCTCCTTCCTTAGGAAACCAGGAATAAGGAAGCGGGTTCCATAGAGCAGAAAGCCTTCGCAGTGGGACAGGCTTCCCCTGTACTGCCAAAAGGGCGACACGTCGAGAGGAAGTCTTGACTTTATTGGCCATCCATTTATGCAGTACTCCCGAAGGATCTGGCAAACTCTGTCTTTCTCCTGGGCTTCTTTGACTAAATGCAGAGTGCTGCTTCGGAGCCCCATCACTGCTCCAACAGTGAAGGACTGAACCTCGTTGCAGGTCAGTGTCTCCGCTGGCTCTTCCTCACTCACCGGAGCCCTTGAGAGAGTATCAGCCGTCGCGATGCTATTGCCAGGAACATACTGCATTCTGTAGCTGAACCGCATCAGACGCATGAGGAAGCGCTGGATACAAGGTCGGAGTACATCCATTGCCGATTTCCCCAAGAGCGTCAGCAAAGGTTGATGATCGGTCTGGAAAGTCGCCGTTAGGCCCCGCAAAAGTCTTGAAACCGCTCTGCTCCCCAGGTCAAAGCCAATGCTTCTTTTCCACCTGAGCGTATCGGGTTTCAGTAGGGGTAAGGAACCGTGATGCGAAGGCCACAGCTTTTTCCCTCCAATTGGGCTGGACCTGAAGCAAGACTGCTCCTAATCCGTGTGAAGACGCATCCGCGGAGAGTATTGTGAGATACGACGGATTGTAGTGAGCCATGTAACAATCTGAGCACAGGAGATTCTTGACGCTTTGCAGAGCGGCTGCTTGGGGGGACCCCAGGCCCACTCCGACGTTTTTCGAAGCAGGTCTCTGGGCGGCGCCGTAATTTGTGCCAAGTTCGGAAGAAACCTTGCCAGATGCTTCGCCATTCCAAGGACCTGACCTGACAGACGCCGGCATTATCCTTTGGAGCAGGAAGATCTCTGATTGCCTTGACCTTTGCTGGGTCTGGTCGAACACCGTGGTGGGATATAATACATCCAAGGAAGGTAACTTCCCTTGTGCTGAAGACACACTTGGCTTTGTTGAGGGTGACTCCAGATTGCTCCAGGCGGTTGAGAGTCTTGTGCAGATTTGGATCATGCTCAGCTTGGTCCTTGCCGAAGACAAGAACACCATCTATGAGGTTGAGAACGCCGCTCAAATTCTCCGACATGTGTTTTTGGAAATATTCCAGAGTTGATGTTATCCCGAAAGGAAATCGTGTGAAGCAAAAAAGGCCAATCGGGGTGATGAATGTGGTCAGCTCTTGGCACGAGGGAGAGAGACGGATTCGATGGAACCCGGAATTAGCATACAACTTCGAAAACACTGCCGCCGCCCCCAGCTGGCCAAGCGTTTCCTCCACAGTTGGAAGGACATAGCGCTCTCGTCGCACGGAGGTGTTGAGGTGAGTGAAGTCGATGCAGATCCTTACTTCTCCGGAAGGCTTCAGGACTGGAACAATCCCAGCACACCAGTCGGTGGGACCTTCAACTGGGCGAATTACGCCCAGATCCACCATCTTTCTGAGTTATTGAACGACTGCATCTCTCAGAGGAATGGGCACGCGACGTGCGACGCTCAGCGAGCAAGGCACCGCGCTGGGTCTAGTCGGATGGTGTACACCCCTGGAAGTGTTCCAAGGCCGTTGAAGTGTCAAGCAAAGTGCTTCTCGAGGCGTTCGGTGCTGCAGAGAAACTTGACGAGTCCCGAGTTCTGTATGGCAGGCAATCCAAGAAGGGCAGTGCGAAGTTGTTGTACGACGTAAACCTCTTGCCTTGTGGACCTGTCCTTCCACCTCATGACAGCGTCAAACCTCCCCAACACCTTCAGGGCATGTTCACTGGGCCCCAAAAGGACCTCTTCTGCTGAGCGCAGGCCAGAAGATGGTATTCTCGAAAATGTATCTTGGACCGCTGAGACCTCTGTACCGGTGTCGATCTTTGCAGTCAGTGAAACGTTGTTCGCGTTTATCGTCGCGAACTTGGTGTCTGGACGTCTACCGAACTCCCCGACGGCGCCGAGAAAAACCGCCGGTGTTGGATTCTGTTCCACTGAGAAAATGCCTTTGGTTCCTCCAGGCATCTTCTTGCAGACACGTGCGTAATGACCCTTGGTCTTGCATCGAGCGCACTTTTCGGCTCGCGCAGGGCACTCAGAACGAGCGCGACGCAATCCTCCGCAATAACCGCCCGTGTAGCTTGGTTGTTTTGCTTGTGAGGTTCGCTTCGCATTCGAAGAAGATGGAGCGCTGCGAGGCTTAGATGACGAGCCTTTCGCCACTGTGTCCAAGTCGGCGTCTTCAGTCTTGACAGGCGCTTGCGCTTCGGTCTCTCTCAACAACTGCTGCTGCTTGTGAAATGACTCTTTCTGTCGAGCCTTGCAAGCGCGGAAGTTAGAGTGAGCGCAGCGTCTAACTGAAGAGCTTTCGAGAGTGACTTGTCTCGCAGACACAAGAACGAAGCGGTCACGAATCAGGCGGTCACGCAGGCTTCCGTAGTCGCATCGGTCCGCAATGTTGTAGAGCACGGTTACGTATATGTCCACTATTTCAGTGGGCCCTTGCTCCCGTCTGTTTAAACATGCAGACTCGTATACTACGTTCCTGACTTGGATTAAGTGACCGTCGAATCTCGATTTCACGGTGTCGTACTTCTTGGCGTCGGCGTCAGATAACCCGAAGGTGTTGAAAATGTGCCTAGCCTGGCGACCCATGACGTAAAGAAGAGTTCGTACCTAAATGTCCTCGTTCTGTGTGACCAGTCCGGTTGCGTGACGGAAATCGTCAAACTCGGCGATCCACGCCGGCCACTCCGAAGCGTTCCCAAAGTGGAAGGGTTCAGGCGGCCTGAGGGCGAGTCAAATGGCGACACTTGCCCGATCCATGACTCGGTGCGGTCCGAAACCACAAGGCGACGCCCGAAGCTTCAGAGACGGCGGGATCCCACTTCTGACGCCATGTATCGGTGCTCGGTGGCACCCGAAAGAAATGCGACTGACTCCATGTCCCGGCAAACCAAAAAGAACGTTTGTTCCCTCGTGGCCCTGTACAAGCCACGGGCCCCACGGCACGCGCGTGCGTGCCTCGCTTGTAGGAAGTGGGCAGTTCAAAAGAGGCTCACGCCACAAATACGGCGACCTCTGCGCAACCAATCGACCGGCTGGAGGACATATCGCACCCTTTCGACGACGCCACCAACAGACAGCTACAGAAAACAAAGAATTTATTCTGCGGACTGTTGGCGCCTGTCGTGGATCGTCTTGATCAGCTCGCGGCAAAGATGGGGAGGACATCATCAGAAAAATCGCTGTGCAGCACTGTCTCTATCGAGGATGTTTCCGAGATTAAGTCCGCCAAGCAACAGAGGCCCAAGGCAGCCAAAAAAAACTCCTGTTCAAGCTGAGTCACCCATAGACACTGCAGTCGCATCAGACCGGCCGACAAAGTCGCTGACCAACGTGGCTGACAGCTTGGTTCCTTAGCTAGGCAAGGACATCATCGCCTGGTTTCACCGGATGGATTTGTGGTTCTAGACGTTTAAAGTCGCACCAAGTGAGGCCATCTATTGATTGTATCCAAGCTACCATCTTAAGGCTTCATGTGGGTGAGGTACCACCTAGAAAACAACCAAGGTAACGACGTGGGAGCAAGTGAAGACTGCTTTGCGTCGTCGTTACAACCTGGACAACGAAGTAGCAGCGAAATAAAAAATGTTCGGCGCAAGTCAGCGTTCGGGAGAATCCTGAACAAACTTTGCTTTCAGAAAACTGGAGCTCATCAACGAGTGCCATCACCCGGAGACAGAGGCGGAGAAATGCAGGGTTATTCTGGCAACACTCTCTGACAAACTACGAAAGCACTACTTCGACAGAATCTTTGCTCCTTTGGATGAGTTGCTGGACTCAATCCTCCGCTTCGACCAGGTAGTCTTGAGCCAAACAAAGACACCGGCATTGACTGTAGCTGCAAAGCCAGTTCAAGCTGCGCAGGTAAACAAGAAAGCGCCATCCTTCCCGCTCTCGAAGCACGATCGATCGCCTCCTTGTCAGAGCGCGGACGATGGCCATTGTCAGCAGCCACTTTCTCTACGCGAGAAGCATGAGAAGGAGCACGTGTCGCCTCAATCCACGTCAAAGCTTCGCAGGATTTTCGGCGTTCTTCGTTTCGTAATTCGAAAGTTCGTCCGCTGTGCCTCGATTGTAAGAAGAGTGGCCACTTCATCACGCGGTGTCGACAGAAGCTTACACCAGAATATTTGGAGCGGCAACAGTGCTTTGAGTCCGCTGCCGAATTGACGCAGGGAAACGACAAAATGATGCCCCTGACGCCTGCGAGAGGTCATCAGTAGTTCGGCGCATCCCATGTGGCGCAGCAGTGGGCACCAAAACACTTCAGGTTACACTTAACGGACAGCCTTTGAAAGCTTTCTGGGACTCGGGGGCATTAAGAAGTCTAATCAACGTTTCCTTCGCCGACCAATTGCACCTTCTGAGTCAACCGTCTCCATGGCTCTAGTGGCCGATTCCTCACGAACCTCGGCGAAGTCACTGCCACAGTGACAGCTGACACACAGACGCTGAACCAGGCATTCATCGTGGTCCCGCATCTTGTGGGCAACCTGGGGATTCCAAGCGGTTGGCCCAGGTTGCCCCTTCAACAATCATGAGTGGTCAGCTTGACCACGAGGGGGCCAAGTGCAACTGGCCACGCGAGCGGCGCTCTGCCGCTGATAAAGGGCCGTTGCGGCGTATGCGCGGGGGCTGTTGGGATCGCGCCGCAGGCGATAGTGGTCAATAAATGTCTACGTGTTGTTGAACTGGTGTGCTGTGTCATTCCCCGAGACGGGCAGCAGCAAGGAAAATCCCACAATCAGGAGGAAGAAAAGCTGCTCCTTGGTGATGATTTGCTGACAGCGTGCATGGCGATGATCGATTGGGGTGCAAATAGCTTCTCGATATCTCCGCCTACGACATGTCATAATGTCACCTTGTTTACGGAGCAGCTGATACCTCCGTGGTCTTGAAAGCTTGTTCAAGCACGCCTAAAAACTCCTGTCTGAGGTCAGCCAACGAAGATAGAAGTGAGCGGCACAAAATTGCTCTGCGACCACCACTGCCTTCCAGTTGAACCCATGGTTTTGGATAATAACGAGAGCCCATTCTACGTACTCGTGGCCAACCCGTCATCTCGACCAGTGGCTCTACCCTCTAACGCTACTGTCGGAGTCGCTAGGGGGTCTCAAGTGTCGAACACATCAAGCTTAGCGACGATGAAACTGCGTCCATCTTAAGTTGCTCAAGCCTGCCTTCGCCGGAGGACCTGGATCACGTGAATGCTTTAGAAATTGTCGGCCATCAACATCAACCGCTGTCGGTTGAGGGTGCCACATTCAACATTGGTTCAGTGCTGGCACCTGAATAGTGTCAAAAAGTTCAAGAGCTTCTTGCGAAAAACATAAGTTGCTTCGCGCGAACTAGCACTGGCGTTGGAAACTATCGGCTTGAGCAGCACTTCATTCCGGAGGTAATGCGAGACCTATCTCCTAGAGACGACGTCGACTGTCGCCGGCGCAGCGTGTTCTCGTCAAGGCAATGATCAAGAATCTCATCAGTGCTAAGATTGTGCAACCATCGCGCAGTCCGTGGGCGTCCCCCTTGGTCTTAATAAGGAAAAACACGGATCAACACGAATGTGCGTTGACTACAGAAGGATCAATGCGGTCACTGAAGGCACTGTCTACCCCTTTCCGCGAATTGAGGACGCCCTGCAGGCTCCAACGGGGAGCAAGTTTTTCTTTGTCATGGACCTGGTTTCTGTTTTTTATCAAATTGCCATTCGGCCAGAAGATGTCGAGAAAACGGCCTTCGTTACTCTGTGGGGCCTGTATGAGTTCTTGATGATACCATTTGGACTCAAGGGTGCTCCGTTTGCCTTTCAGCGTGCGTTAGACACTATGATCGAAAATGCTAAGTACGACCACGCACTTGTCTACGTGAACGATTGTGTTGTCTACATCAAGACATTGGACAAGGATGTGACGCACCTGCAAAACATTTTATTCAAAGTTCCACGCAGCGAACCTGAAGCTCAAGCCACAAAAGTGTTTTTTCGTTCGTACGTCAGTCATGTTCCTGGGACACATTGTCATGAGGGATGGTGTTTCACCAGACCCTTAAAAATTGGCAGCTATCGATAGGTCTCCGGCTCCCCGCAACATATAGGAACATCAATCCTTTATGAGCCTGACATCTTACTTCCGGAAGTTTATTCTGAATTATAGTGTTATCGCTGCTGCTTTGGGCGAACTTCTCAAGACAGGAACAAACTTCCTCTGGAATGAAGAACAAGATTTAACGTTTGGGATCCCGAAGGATGCCCTATGTCAACCACCTCTTCTTAAGCTTTTCTCGGAAGACGTACGCTTTGACGTTCATGTCCACACCCACGCTTCCAAGCTTGGGCTGGGATCAGTGCTATAGCAGGAGGGCGAATATGGATACTTCAGACTTGTAGTGTACTTGAGTCGCTCTATCAAAGAATTCGAGTCCAACTACACGTTGATAGAGACGGAAGCTCTTGCCGTCAAGTGGGCTCTGAATGAGCTTCGCCCGAACCTCATGGGTCGTAAGTATTTAGTCGTTACCGACCACCATGCTCTTTGTTGGGTGATGCGGTACAAGGAGGGGAACCAACGCTTACTGCGCTGGCAACTCCTCCTGCAGGAGTTCAATTTCGAGGTCATCTACAAGTCAGGAACTCAACACAAAGCGCCAGATCGCCTCTCCCGTACTCCGCAGTCAACACGGGAGTTATGTCACAAAGTTTTCTGTGTCACACCTCCGACCTTCCTGCAACGGGCTGAGGATCCTTCACATGACAACATGAGGATTCGTACTGCCATGACATTTTCAAGTTTCTGGACGGAAGTACTAACACACGTAAACAGGATAGGCGAGCACAGCACAAGTTCGTCGTTCATTACGGAGTCCTTTACAAGAGGGATCAAGGCCCCATCAATTCAAGTTTCTTGGTCTGCCTTCCTAACTTGAGGAGATCCGAAGTTTCGTGCGAAATCTATGGAGGAATGTACGGCGCATACATGGGCATCAGACGCACCTTCGAAGCTATTCACACAAAATATTTCTGGCTGAAAGTCTTCAGAGACGTAAAAACTTTGTCACGCATTGCAATCTCTGCCAACATATCAAGATGCCATCTGCGGCACCTCTTGGACTGCTACAACTGATTGAAGTCCACTCCCCATTTCAAACGGCAGGGCTAGATATTGTTGGACCTTTTAAGACACCTCGAGGCTACAAAGACACCATCGTCGCAATCAACTACCTGACAAAGTTTGTTGAGGGGCCTTTGCGGAACATTCAAGTGGTTACGGTACGGAAATTCATCGAGCGTCGAATCGTTCTAAAGCATGATATCCCAGCTGTTATCATCACTGATCGCGGCACTCAGATGATGGCACGCTTTAATTTGGATTACCTTCAGCACACTGGAATCCAGCACTCGCCTATGATAGCGTACCATCCTGCCGCGAACGGCCTCTGCGAACGGGTGAACAAGACGCTCAAGCAGATGATCAATTTCGCAACAGCCGGAGGCCACATGTGGGCTGACGTCCTTCCCTACGTTGTCTTCTGCTATAATACCGGATTCCAGGACACCGTTCGTCAGTTACTTTTTTTCCTTGTCTACGGCCGTGACCCTGTGTTCCCCCTTCATATCGATTATGGCCGCCAGGAGCTCGCTGAACTACGTGATGGATCGGACTATTCAGTCGTTCTTCACAAGAGACTGAACGAAGCTCAGAAACTGGCCGCCAAGCACATCAAGCTCGCTCAACAAAAACAAAAGAGCTACTTCGACAGGGGTCCCAAGGACGTCACCTTTGAGAAGGGCCAGCTCATGTTGTTAAAGACACCACCCGTGGCGCTCAAGGCAACACGATGGTTCACTGGCCCCCACCGAATTGTGAGCCGGCTTTCTCCTGTGAACTACGAGATTGAACTCATGGACGGTAATGGCCGCAAGGTAGAGCACGTGCAGAAATTAAAACCGTATTTTACACCAATCGCTGAATTTGCACAGCCTCTACCCGATGGCTGAACATTTGGAATTTATAGTCTGTGCACTTGTTTATTAGCGCCGAGATGTTTCAGTGGCGCCCTCTTATGGTTTCCACCCGGAACGTCACGACTGGGATCTGCCTCGCCATGACCTCACCAGTTGATATACTAGCTACTGACCATCAGATGCGACGACGAGTTCCATAGTGTGTTTAAAAAGTACAATGGAAGCTAGGAGCCATCGCAATCCGAAACTAACACCGTCAAAGTTGACAATCTCACAATGCTCAAATGCCCATGATTTGGCCAATCGTGGAAAGCTGACCGCAGCGACGCTTTTGGTGGCGCGCATCGTTAATAGGGTGCGTTCTCATTTCTTGTATGTAAATATTTATACACTCGCGTGCATATCTCAGAGCGTGGTATTTGTTTAATGTTGTTTTGTCTTTGTCTCAAGAAAGCGCACTGTCGTGTCGAAAGTTTCTAAAACCCCCGCATGTGATGAGCCGCTAAATACGACTCGTGCTGCTCGTGCGAGCTCCGGCGCCGCGCGTGCGAGCGCAAAGGGAGTATATAAAAATAAAAAAAAAAGTATAGAAGGAAGTTTTGCATGGAATCTCGGAGGGTGACGTGTCTTTCCTGTGCTGGGAGCCTATTTCTTTTGACGACCACAGCAAATCGTCACATGGCATACCTGCTTTGAATTAGAAGGCATATGTAGAGGAAATAAAATATCGTTTTTTTTATGTGTAGCCATCTATATAGCAAATCATAGTTTTTTTTGCAACATGTTTAGATGAACTTCTGATAATTCGTACAACATGTTTGGCTTCCTAGAGTTTGAAATAATGAGTGCCTACTGTACTGGACCACGGCCCCTCGATCCGCTCCGTCGCTCTCCGCTTGGTACGGCCTGACGCGCGGCTCTCCCTCCCGGTGGGAACGAAAGTGCGAAAAGCGGCCGCGGCGATGAGAGTGGCGCTACCGAGCGCTGACGGTCAGCAGATCGTCCGATGGAGAGCGGGCCTGCGTACCGGGTGATACGCGGGGCGAGGGGCTTAGCCGGCTTCGCTACGTAAATGTTAGTTTTTTTTAAAAATAAAGCTGCAAGCTAATCGGCTCATCCGCGTATCATATCCAGTCGAGTTTACGAGAAATTAGGCTTCACAGCTTCTGAAAAACTGCTTGGCTGTCAAGGGTTGACTTCGCGCTTTAGACGATTTCTATGGGAGCGGGCGTGTTAAAACATTTTCATTCGCAGAATTACTGCTGTACGATGCACATTGAAGAACTCAACTCAGTAATAACACTACATCTCTAAGTTGTCTTTCTTTATGGTGGATACAAGACACAATTTCAACGCAGCCTGACCTTGCACTCTATAAACATTCGCGCAACCTCATTTTAGCTTGCAAGCTGGAGATCACTTGTGACTTCAAATAAGCAGAGCTTTTTTTTTGTAGTGCTCTTACGCATGCAATTGCGTGCCCTGATTATGACGCAATGACATATAGTTTCCATAGTTTGTTTTTATTTACAAATAAAACATTGAGTATATAGGTAACAAGAAAGAAAGAAATGTTTAGAAAGGCGGCACATCTTCCTCAAAACCGTAGACACTTTCTGGATAGTGGCTTATGTACATAATGTAGTGCCCTCTCCACCGACATGGTTAGGTTGACTGCCCAGTTGGCAAGAAGAGGGCGCAAAAGCTTCCGCAAAAAAATTTGAGCAGAGCTCATTACAGTGTTCGTTTCTGATTTGGTGATCGCTGCACCACATAACCCGGCAATCTTGCAGATACGGGAGCACAGTGTTGTAGAGCAGCTTAGATATGCGTCTTGAACGCCTCACTTCTGGGGTCTTAAGTGCTGATTCGACGAAAGTGCAGACGGTGCTGCACACCGACGTCGCGTCTTCTGTTGGGTAGGTGAGGCCTTCAGAATCTAGGTCAGCCATGTACTTGTACGCACCGCGGTTTGTGCGTGGTGCTTCCAGCAGTGTCTTGCAACTCGGACATGAGACCTGTGAGACAATGTGCAGTGCGTATATCTTGTGAGGCGAAAAGATAGAATGGAACCAAAGAAGCCTTACGGATGCTTGCTAAAAACCTTACCTTCTCTTTGCATGCATGTACTAAGTATCCCGTCAAGTACACGATGGCCGGCTGCTGAAGCGGTAGCGGCGATGATCCAAATGATGAGGAAAGGCGCAACCCTTCCAGCAACTCCAGGTCTTTCCCTTGAACACGAGGCATCACTTCATTGTCAGCGCGGCGTGGAAACGATGGCGAGAGAGAAGCCCGGCTCTCGAAGCTCTCCGGGGCACACCCATCTTTGTTTGCAGCCAGGATTCCAACCTAAAATGAGAGATGTCTGCTTCTTAACCTTACATAATTGTGCTCCCTAAAATTGCTGGAAAAACCAACTAACCTTTAGGAGCTTCTCGGCGGTAAATACCGCACTCCTGGCATCCATGCGGTCATTCCCTCCGCTGAACTGACGAAAACAGCTGAAGACTGATTCCACTGGATCACTGTTCAGTGCCCTTGTAAGCACATATCTGAAGCTGAAAAGGCAAGCATATTTGTTGAAAGGCTTAGGCTCTACGATTAAACTCGACCCTTATGTGGCGCTTTTTGGACTCCCACGGGGACTAGGGAGAGGGAAGTTATGTCAACAACGCAGAAAACGCAGATCGGATGTTGACTGGTGAGAGTCGCTGATGACGACTTTCCGCAGAAGAAAACGAAGTTCACTTTTCCTTTGTTTTCTTCTGCGGATATTCGTCATCAGGGACTCTCACCAATCAACATCCAATCTCCGTTTGTTGCGTTGTTGACGTCAATTCCCTCTTCCTAGTCGCAGTGGGAGTCCAAAAGCGCAACATAGGCCCTGGTGTTCATCCCTAAAATATAAACAATGCCACAGATGTGGAAGGCTTACCCTGCGTCATCCAGCAAGTATCCAACTACACCAACAGTTGACCTGGTTGTGATCAGCGTCGCCTCGTATGTTTCCTTTGTCAGGAATTTGGTGCTTCGTTTCACGGCATGTGATCTTCAGCTCCTCCAAATAACAAAGAAAGTCTACCTCAAGCCAAAGGAGTCGAGGGTCGTCCACATCCGTGAAGGGCCTCATATCGGGCTCCCGGCACCATCTGCTGATGTCGTGAAAATTGTACCACGTTCTGATCATGTCCATGAACTGGATTGTTGCGCCTGAGTCTTGAAAAACAGCAGCCTTCGGGTGGCACTCTGGGTTTAGCCTCAGATAGTTCAGAGTATTTATCACCTCCGAGGAGAACACATGCTTCGCTCTGCTTACCTTCATCTTCTCTAAGTTGGTGGGGTCGACATGACTGCGAGTTAAAAAGCGAACAGGCTTTACCAGCAAGTCTTTCTGTGCATCGAACAATTCGCGCAATAAGCGACCACCACAAATCGTTTCTTCGCCATCCGACATCTCCCTCTCAAGCAAGTTGTTGCGCAGGTTTTTGATTATATGGTTCGGATCGAATGAAAGAAACAGGAGATCATTCTCGCGGAGAGGGTGGCGAACGACATGCTGGAGAATGCCATCTTCAGAAAAGTCTCGGAACATAGCAGTATTTGTTTGGTGGTTATCTGTCACGAGCCTTACCACATGAAAACCACAGCTTTCAACAGCCTCCATCACAGCAAGCGTCATCGATTGAAGCTCTGCGTGCTTCATCCTTCGTGTAAAAAAGTATGCCACAGGAATCACGTAAGAGGTAGCCAAGCCTCTTAGAACAAAACAAAGCAGCCGGTTTGCAACCTGGGGTGGACCTGAATCTGAAGTGGCATTGCCCATATCCACAAACCCGAAGATGCGGTCAACTTGCCTGTCATACACAGTCTTCTTTTGAATTGACATCTCGTCAATGATCAGAGAGCAGTAAGTCTCCTGTTGTACTTTTAGTCCAGTCCTGCTCCACTTTCAAGCGCTCCAAAATAAGGCTTGTGATGCCAATCTCACCGTCAGATGACCCAACATACTTCTGCAGTGTAGTGCGGCAGGGTAGCTTCAACAAGCCTCTTTCCCTTACGTGGTTGTATCCTTTGCTCGAGCAAGCTTTCCATAAAACACAATCTCTCAGTATGCCATCACTCCAGGATGGACGCTTCTTCTCAAAGTTTAAGAGTTGCTGCTTCAGAAACATTGCGCACCTGTCGTCCTGGGCTGCTTGCTCAACATTCAAAACGCACTGAACAAGTATGTTGTCTTCGAATTCTTTTAGCCGCGCACGAACGTTGTTGTTGGCTGTTCGGAGGAAAGCGAGTTTATCGCCGAGGCGCTTTGCTTGCATTTGGAGTCGCTTTTCTAGCTTTTTGACGTGATCCATCAAGGCCTTAAGGTTAAACACGGTCTGACATTCTTTTGCCTCGAGCCTTGGTTTACCTATGTCAGCTTGCTCACTCCGTCCATCTTCACCGACTCGCTGCGAAGTTTCAGTGGTGTTGTCATCTCCAACATCTGCAAACGTGTCCTCGGTCTCTGTTGGCGATTCCGGATGCACTGAAGTGGAAGTGCTCGGTGTTTCACAGAAATCACGTTCAAGTCGTCTTCGTTTTGAGGCAGGAGCCGGCTGAAGGTAAGATGGGTACTCTAAAAACACTGACGGTACAGCTTCTGACAGAAGCATCCTCCTTTTGCTCCTTGCTTGAAATCTTGTTCGGTGAAATGAAGTGAACAGATGACCGCTCGAGAAGAAGGAACCCATTCCGTACCTTTTGAAGTTCCTTGTCTCGAAATTTTCTTCAACCACGCGGCCCGCAGTTCAGGCTTGGAAGGGATTTCATGAAATGAGACGGCTGCATTATTACGCTCCGTTACAGGACACAGAGGAACGGAGCAGTTTTTGGGCATAATTAAGGGCCTTACGTGTCACTGGCGCATGTGCGATAAAACGAGGAAAACATCAGCGAACAAAACAACACGTTACAAAATGACGCGACCATTCGGTTCAAAGTCGAAAAATGCCGGAGACGCAACGCTAACCGCGCTACCGCCTCCGACGCCTTTCCCGCCTTTCCTTCTCGAGAAAGAGAGGCGCGAGGCGTCCGCGTCGCGCAGCGCACCTAGCGGTGGCGTCCTCAAGTCAACCGAGAACGCAGTTGCCGTTGCTTTCGCGAGGATGCGTCAGACCGTACCAAGCGGAGCGCGACGGAGCGGATCGAGGGACCGTGACTGGACATTCAAATTAATGGTTTAGCTTCTTGTTCTTAGGGAAATCTGAACCTTTCTCAACTGGCAGTGCATTAAAAGCAAAATAGTACAGCGATGTATTTGCTCTAGTTTCGTGCACTGACACAGGCACGTAGGTCAAACTAGCATTACAGGGGAGCTGAATAATGTTTGACGAAATCTGAGCTAGGTCTGCATTTCCATCTCATTTTGTCCCGTGAATTCTGTTCTAGCGCTAAACCTGGGCAAGAGTTATCCCAAAATGAATTTATTTTGAGAAATATGTGCAGCAATTGCACAAAGTCGCGCAGTGACCCCATCTTCCACCGGTAATCTGCCCAAAGCGTCGCGGCGTCATCGTTGGCATCCCAAGGTCACCCTATTGGTGAGCATGGGGTATTGCACACTGGCGATGACGTCACTTTTGCTAGTTTTTATATCCGTTTCCAAGCTCTGCATTGCTCGGTGGGCTGCAACGAGCAGGGCTACGTCGAAATTTTAATTAGCGACTTTGACGCTCCTATTGAGAAGACTAAAAGAAAACTTAAGACAGAATTTTAAGGGCGCAACTACATTCAAAACATTTTTAAAAAAAAATTCATTGGCCTTTTTATTTTTTTTTTAACACGGGTCCTTCGAATTACTTCATTAACCTGAAATACTAGTTCCCTGGAATGAGTGTTACACCTGTCATTTCCACTAAGTTCAAGTTATCAATATGCATTGCATCAGTGGTTAAAGTCGGTGGGTTCTTGGGGATCTCGGATCCCCGATTTTAGTGGGTGGTACGACATTCCTTATGCTATAATCGTAAGTACTGAATTTCGCACCACATGATACGTTTTTTAGCGATTAAAGTTTTGTTTAATATCTATGTCAGTTATAGTGCTACCAAAAGTCATATAATCAAAGGTACTGTTGACAAGAGAAGCAATCGGAAGGTTTGTATCAGGCTGTTGGGCAGTCTTACTTTCATCGAAACAAGACGGGTTATTTTTATAGCCTAGTCAAGTCAGTTTTCTATGCATCTAATACAACTCTACAATAAGGATCTGAAGGAACGGGAATAAACTAAGCACTGCATACCATGATGGCATTAGAGTATGAGGGATACACAAGTTTAAGGAAGCTAATTAGAAGGTCGAATTAACAGACAAACATTTGAGCTAGAGGCATCTGTGTTTGTTTCCGTGAGCAAAAGCTTTATTTAGGCTTAATTTATTGGTCGCGTTAAGTCCGTGCCCCGAAGCACGCGAGTTTGGCGTTCCGTTCACTAAACGGACAGAAGCGCCACAGGAGACCGACACTTGAGGGCGCCCTTCGTGCACCGAGTTTTTCTCGAAGCACAAGTGACTGCTTCGCGCTCCGTGACGTCACGTCCGAAAACAAGATGGCTGCGCTGACAGAAGCGTTGTTGTTACGAAGAGCGCAGTCAGACCACAAGCCCATTTCAGTTAAATAGCTCTTAACATAGCAGGTAAATACGATTTCATTTGAAAGACAAGAGAGCAATTAGCATTTCAGAAAGGTTTCTTCGTGCATCTCCCCGAAAACGAATTGATATGTTAATCCATTAAAATATTGTCACGAATGACAGTTGATGAGGTGATGATAGCTGAAGCAACTAAACGTTTAATGGGGCGAACTTGTGCCCAAAACAAAAAGGGAACAAAAGAAAAAAGCACAGCGTCGCGTGCGTCGATGTCGGCGAAACCGCAGGATCGAGCGCCGGAGCGAAATTGATCCTGGCTCGCCACGCGGAGTGCCTTTTGTACCGGCGTGGGTTTCTGGAACATTCGGCCTGGAACGTTGGGGCGTAGATCATTCGTAACTCGGTGAAACAAGAAAGTTCTCGAACTTGCGAGAATGACAAGTAGAAAGAATAAATAAAAGACACGTCGCTCCCAGGAAACGAACGCTGGCTCTCCGCGTGGTAGGCAAGCACGATAACCGTTAAGGCCGGTTCAGACACTTGCGTTTGAGTGCGTTTGACTGCGTTGCGTCGAGAACCGAAAGCGAGTCACCGGCACATCTGTGCTTCGTATGAGGTGTGGAATCCAATTCAAGGAATCTTCTTGGCACGCGGTATAAGCAGCAGGAATGTCCTAGTTTCTCGCTGCCGCAACGCAGTCAAACGCAGTCAAACGCAACTGTCTGAACCAGGCTTTAGGCCATGGCCGCGCTGCCTACTTGGTATGGTACCTGCGCGCGCGGCATTACTCCCCCTTTAAAAAAGTGCATCGCCCTGATGCACACAAAACAAAACAAAGCAAATAAGAAGAACGACAAACTAAATCGTCATTCGGAACAAGTAAGGTCCACAGACCTATCGAGCGTAGTACGGCTTCAGGCGCACGACGGGGACGACTTCAGGTCGCGGTGGGTGGCGCAATGAAATCCGTGTTCCGTCGGGCATCACCTCGTAGTTTAGATGCCCGAGTCGGCGAAGCACTTTGTAGGGTCCGAAGTTGCGCTTCAGGAGTTTCTCGCCTAGACCGCGTCGTCGTATCGGGGTCCGAACCCACACACAAGGAGAACACATTTATTCCTCTTTTCCTTACTCTAAAACCATTATTTGATGCACCAATTTGCTTATATGGGTAAGTTCAAGTGTTATTTTCCACGTCAAAAGAACAGGCAACCTATTTTATTCATAAACAGATCCCTACTGAAAAAAACATTTGAAATTCAAACGGGTGGCAAACTGGTCGACCCGTTTGAATCAAACGGGTGGCAAACTTGTCGATCCGTTCGGATCAAACGTGATTATGGGATACAGGTACATGTTTGATATGATACCCATTTGATACGGTACCCATTTGATACGGGTGCCCGTTTGATACGGGTCCTCGTTTGATACGGGCGACCGTTCGACCTGGCACGTGACCACACATTTGAACGAGCCATTCGGATAGGCAAATTATTCGCTAGCCCTAAATGGGTATTGTCTGGAAGGTTGGTTACCTTAAACCTATTTAAGACGTCCCGAAACTCATAAACCTATTTATAACATGCAGGAAACCCGTAGAAAAAATGTGCTCGCACAGGTGTTTGCAAATGGGCAGGAAAACAGACACAAAATATTGTTTTCAATTTTCCTAGAAGTTTATTACAACCTATTTTGTAAACAAGTACAAACGTGCAAGCGGTCTGTGAAATGTGAAGAGGCACTCTAAGCTTTTATACAACTGAGAAGATTGCAAAGCAAACAAGAACTGAGGTAATCCTAGACTATAATGGTAAACTTTCGGCGAAATTATTCTCCCGGCTGTCTGGAAGAGTACGCGTAGAAGAACGGTCAATCGTTGCCAACAAGTAGGTTGCAGTGCACTTACCATAATAATAGCGGACTTGAATGATGTAATCCGATATATGTCGACACGGTCAAAGCAGGACAACCACACAAACACAAAAACGAGAAGGAAGGCTCATTGAAGTTTCAACACGATGCGGCGCACAAGCTGTCATTTGCCGAACCCAACCAAACCGCAAGAATTCCTGACTTCTTTGAAGAATCGCTTGTTGCCGATATACGCGTAGGACTTTTCGAACACTGATAGCTCTGGTGCAGATCCAATACGTTGTCGAAACATCCAAATAAGACCGCAGGGTAAGGCGACAGGTCGAAGCAGGTTGGACGAACGAAGTTCGAACTGAACGGACAACAAGCAGACAAAGAAAAAAGCGGCTACCAGCGGGCCCGCTACCGGATCTATCTCGCAGGCGATGCTAATCAGCGTGTAGCTCGCGCGCGCTGGCGCCCTCCTCTCGCTTGGGTCACGTGACAGGTGACCAGAGAGGATGGACGGGGCGCGGTCAAGGAGGTCAAGGCGCAGCGCAGGCAATGGCGCCTGCCGCTCGGGTTGCGCCCGAGCGAAGAAAGCACTCAGCGCGAGCTCGTAGTTTGACTGCTGCAATGGCGGGCGTGCTCTCGCAATGCTCGATGTTCTTGCAGCCACGTGTTCGGGCGCTACCTTCGCTGCGTCTTGAATTGAGGTGAAACGGAGTCTAGAAGTATATTCTTTCACGTGGTCGCGTCTTCTGCGAGAGAGATTCAAGCTGAATAAGTAAATTGAGCCAACAAAAACGCCGAAGTTTTTAAAGTTCTGTCAAAAATATCGGCTCGCCAACGTTGCGCGTTTACGTAAAAAAAAGTTTGCTTATTGCAGTGGCAGTTAAAGCGAACATCAGCGCAATTGAAATATAAATATAAATACTTGCATTACGCGGACGACTTGAAATCGATGAACCGGCGCTCCCGGCCTTCCGGAAGCATAGGCTGCCACGGCTGAAACAGGCGTACCCATACCGCCGATCTGTACGTTCAGTATCAAACGGGCTCCGGAGAGCCGTTTGATTAAACCGGTACAGTTTGACGGTCACCGGTCACCCGCTTGTGCAACATGTTCACCAGTTTGAGCAAACGTGCGCCAACTTTGCCCAAACGAGTGGCCCATTTGCCCAGACGAGTGACCCGTTTGCCAAAGGTGTGACCTGTTTGCCCAAATAGGTGACCGTTATGGCTCATACGGGGCACCCTTTGAGCCATACGAGCGACCCCTTTGACAAACTGGTGACCGGTATGGCTAAACTGGTTACCGGTATGAACCCGTTTACTTTCATATAGTCGCCAAATGGTTTTTTTAGTAGGGATGCAATCTCAAGCATACTTATAACATATTTACTCATATTGAAATATCTTATTAGGAATGTTCTGACTTTAGTGAGAATCTTAATCTTTAAGTATACAGACATCACTCCTTGCTTTTCTTATTTGTATATACTGATCTAATATCTTATGGCATTTTGTTGCAATGCTTTAATATTTACTAGTTCTTTCGTGCTTTAATTTAAGTATTTCTATTCTCCCACTATTCGCTAATTGTAACTGACAATTTTAGAACTAACTTTTTTGAGTGTAGCATTAGACGTAAACGTACGTGTCAACGGCTACTTTGTGAAACGACATATTCACAAAATGTATTATCCATTAAGTATCTGGAAAATAATATAGAAAAAAATATGCGCCATATGCTGCTAACCTGTGACCCCTGTTAAGAAGGGGAGGAGTCAAAACAGAGTCACACAAATCATTGACTCTCTAAGTGAGTAGTCAAGTGTCAAAGAGAGTCATGGAAACCGCATCTCCCTTTGAACTCCATTTTTTTAAGAGTGATGGGCGAGTATTGATGATTTGGTTTTAGCAGTATGAGGGCCCTCCTAATTCCTTTATCTAGTATTTCTGGTTTTCGTGACCATGAAATAATAAATGACATAACCAGCACCCCCGAAACCGGAGGACTAAATCCACCTAGAAAAGTTTTCTTCTATAAGCACGGTAACTATCAGGGCATATCACGTCATCTTTGTGACTATTTCTCAAAGATTAAAGAGTTTTCCCACCGTTGCAGTATTTCTTCTTTCCAAGGCTCTAGGCGACGCAGAGATACACCGTGGATGTCTGCTGTACTACACTCCTTACGTAAAAGAAAAAGGCCAGGACATCTGAGATACCGTAAAAACAACGACTATTCTTCTCTTTCGCACTTAAACATTGTAAGTAAAGCATTCAAATTTAAGTAGGATGAATGCAAACTTAGATTTTATGCGTCTTTGAATAGTAAACTGAGGACTAGCTCAAAAGAACTTTGGAAATATGTGAAGTCAAAACATGAAGTACCACTCGGTATTCCTCCGATTAGTGACAGCGGTCAAGTTTTTAAAGAAGAAGAGGAAAATACGACACTTTTAAAAATTATTTTCAATCGGTAATTTCACCCGAATTCTAGGACCAATTATCTACTTCCGTCATACAGGGAGTGGACGAGGTGGTAGCTGTAAAAAGACATTTGAGGTATTGTAATGCACCTTGTTAGTCGTACAATCTACTTTATCCACACTATAAAAGTTGAATTGCTGAGCCAAGTATCTTCATTTTGCATGTTCTTGTATTATCCAAACACAATCTACATCATGCTCTAACAGAATAAAGAAACTTTTTCTGTCAGCCTGAGGCACAGGTCACCACTCCCAAATGCAAAAGAAAGAGCAGCGCTAGCGCTACTCATGTCCAAAACCTCACAGAAAACTCTTGATTCTACCGGGTGTTTCACTACACATCGGCAGAAGGTTCAGTAAAAAATATGTACCTTAAAGAAATAAGGTTGGTACCGTATTAACCAGTGTCAAGGTGCCCCTGAGCCGCTGACACTTAAGGACATTTGCTGCTCAACTGGGAGAGTTAGGCGGCGCACTTACTTTTTCAGAATACGGGGGAATACTCCCAGCGACAATCCTACACACTAAGCATTATAACACCCATAATCGTGTAAAAAGGGCGTAAGAAAAGTGGAAGTTAGAAAAAAACTAGGGGTGTGCGAATATTGAAATTTTCGAATACGAATCGGATACGAATAAGACAAAAAACGGGCTTCGAATATCGAATCGAATATCGAATATGTGTTTAGTAATAAAAAATTGCAAAACAAGAGGTAAGAGCAGGTTTTATTGCCTTTTTTAAGATAAATCAATGCAACGGCATTTTACTGGGCTGCAGCAGGCTAAAGATACTTCTAGTAATGCACTCATTACAGATTACCGTGTAGGAAACTTAACTGCCCAACATGTTCAGAAAGTCAGCGCTCCCTACGCGCCGTGACAACATTTCCGCCAGTAGAAAGACCCTTCACTCTGGAAACCTGCAAAATTTGACTAAAGTTCGAAAAAGTTCGACTTATGGGCAGTGTTGCCCGGCTTCTACGCGAATATATCAATATTTGGGAAACAAATAATTTAGAAAGTAGTTCATTTTATATTTATAAAATGGCTACCAATGTTGACGCCATATAAAAGCGAAAATATGCGCTTTTAACGCTTTCATTAGTTATTAATATGAACCAATGATGCCAATAAACTCAACAAATATTGCCTTTTTTGCCGCCAGATGGAGTGCACTAGTTTTTTTTTAATTTTTGCGCATGCTCACAAAAATTGAACTTCAGTCGAACCTTTGTTGAACATCACGTTGAACGTTCGAAAAAGTCGAACTTGGTCGAACTCGAACTTGTGCAGGTTCGCGACATCCCTACTTTCGACTGCGCGGGAGTGGCAGGAGTTGTCGTCGATGGCGATGCGATGTTCTGCTCGCACCTAGCTTTCTTTATTTTATTTTCTTAAACATTTATAGTAGATAACATTATACATTAGAGATTTATTTTATATTTATATATCACTCTCGAGGTTTCATTTATTGTATGAATTTATAGAACGCGCAATTACATCACATATTGCTATACAAGTGCCACACAACCGAGGGCTTGGTGAAAACTAAACCGAAACTGATCCTGTCTTGCTACCATCGGACAGATAGAAACGGAGCAGACCGAGAACACACGCATCATACGCCTTTCTCAGTGAATAAACATTCTCATAGAGGAATGCGTGGCAGGCAGATTATTCGTTACTTTCTCGAATATTCGCAGTTTGTGCGAATATTTGCCATTTTTCTCGAATATTCGGCTTTGGCCGAATATTCGGGTACCTCCGAATATGCAATTTTCGAATCGAATACGTTTCGAATAAGGAAAATATTCGATTCGTTTTCGAAATTTCGAATATTCGCACACCCCTAAAAAAACACATTGTGTTACACTTTTTTTACACGATTTATGAATATCGGTGGGTGTAAACAGGGTGTGCTGACGTTTTTCAACCTTCTACACCCTTTTTACGCCCCACTTCTACCGATGGTGTCTGAAATCGTGTAAAAAGGATGTATGGGCCAATTTTACGTCCTTCACTCACACGGTGTGAAAGGAGCGCTATGGTGATGCATTCGAATACACCTATGATTTTATATCCATTAATGTTTATTGCTTTGATATAACTGTTGCTTATGTACGGCGGTACAAAGATGGAGAATCACACCACTTTTACGCGTTATCTCTCTCCCTCTTTGTCAGCACTCCTTAGATGGCCTAACCTCCCCCTCCCGCCCCCCTTCTCCCCTTTATGTTGACAGTTGACTGTAAAGTGAGGAGCGGACTGGACCAACATGCCCCGACAAGCAAACCAAACGAAGTATCGTCCGTACCCTCGAAGACGGAGCTCTTAGGTTCGCGCCGGGCGCTTTTCAGCCGTGCCTCAAGGGCGTGCTAGAATACAGTAGCGCACATCAAAGACAAAAATAATTCGACTACCTCGCGCGAGGCTACATCGTTTGTTACGCGAGTTGTGAACCCGCGAAACCAGGGGGTACGGACCCGCGTTTGATGTCAGTGCAGGTGGCGGGAGACGTCGAAGAAGTTGGAAAGGGTGAAACGGTGTAAAAGACAAAAAAAATAAACACAAAGACCTTTCTTCTGCTCGGTTGAAGAACGAAAAAACAGTGGAAGGCGACGTAGAGCCTACTCGGGGTTGTCTTACTTGATTTTTTTTTGTGTATTTGTACACGCCTTGCCCATTTTTTTCTGGTGGTTCTAGTGGCCGGTCATACAAATAATCGTGTTTTCGTTTCGGCTCTTCTCACCTTCGTGATGTTTTCTATTTTGTTGAATTTGATCTCTTTATGCTGCTGAATATTCTGCTCGTATTGCTCGAGTTACTGTATTATGTTCATATTAAAAAAAAAAGTAATGAGTAATTAAAATAATCCGTTACCAATGTTTTATATCGAAATTACATTAGAAATTACTTCCGAAAAACGTAACATGGCAATTACAAAATTGCTTAAAAAAGTGATGAATTACAAGTAATCTGCTACTTGCAACGGATTACTTCCCAGGTCTGCGCCCGCCGGAAGGTGCACTGGCGAGTCGAGATTTACGGTGAGATGTGTCCTGTGAAATTAGTCGTTCCACAAGCAGTGTGCCATAGACGCCATTCGTGGCATGGACTTGTAAGAACCCTTCCCGCGGCCGCTCCTTCGGGCCCCGTGTCCCTGCTTCCTCCTCGCCCACTCGGCCGTTCTTCCTGGCCCCCCTACCCCGCTCTCCCGGAGTCCCGACGAGCGAACGTTATCACCTTGTGCGTCACCCCCGTTCGGGGATCGCGGGGTGGCACGTAGACGGGTCGTGGGGGTGTGCGTGATCGGTCAGGGGCGAAACTATAAAAAGGGGAAGCGGGATAAAGAGGCGGCTCTCTCGGACGGTGGCTCTCTCGAACCGCGGACAGCAAGAAACGCTGGCGCGGGAATCGACGAGGAGACGGACGCTGGCACAGGGAGTGCGGGTGCGACGTTGAGTGGCGGGCTCGACCAACGGACCGGACATGGGCCCTGGACGACGCACGTCCACATGACGCGGTGTGGACGACCACCGCTGGGACTAGGAGCAGCCACAGTGGCAGCGGACTTTGCCCCGGCCTCGCTGATGACCGTTCTCCGATCCCGAATCCCCTCAGGCAATAAGTGAGTGAATAAACCCTTCTGCCCAGAGCGAAGTATTGCTGTGTCATGTTCATCCGGGGAGAGGGTCTCAGGGAATCGGAGTTAGAAGCCCGCATAAACAGGCGCCGCAACGTGGTACCTGATTTTTTATCAGGCTGGCATTGCGATTCCTAACCTGTTTCCGGTTGAATTGGGGCACTGTTTCGAGCTCTTTTTCGGGGTCAGCTTCGTTACGGGAACGCCGCACGAAGTTTCGTTGCGGGCTCGCCGCACAAAGGTCCTGACATGATCACCTGCCTGACGAGGAAAGGGGGACCTGGACCATTGTTTTTAGGGATTAACCCTTTTTCCCAGCCTGTCAGGAATTTACTTATTCCACGTTACGAGAAGCGCCTTGAGTATTTGCCGTTCAGAGCACCATTGGATGCTGGCTGGTCAATCCTTCTGCGCAAAAGCGCCGTGTGCTTCGATATTACCGCACTTTTCGAAGCCTGTAGCACCGGGTGTCACCCCACCTACGCCTCCGGCCGTCCACGCCTGCTGGGAAAGATGCCAGCATCCTGTTAGGGGGATGTGATGCGCCCAACCGCTTTTGCTGCAGCGTATCGATGTAATGTTTGGACCCAGGGCCGTAACCAGGGGGGGGGTTAGGGGTTCTGACCCCCCGAAAAATATTTTATAGTATAGTGCGTGGTACATGGTCGGTGCATTTGCAGCAGCCGATTTTAATCTCCACCTCTGCGCACGCGCAGTGGCGCCGGTCGGCTACCGGGTACCAAACCGGGACCGGTTCTCCGGTTTGCTATGACTCTCCATTATATGCCACTGATGCACATCATTTATAGGCGAAAATAAGACAATAGACATTTTCAAAATGGCCGCCGTTGTCCCCGAGAACCCCCCGAAATTTTTTCTGGGTACGGCCCTGGTTTGGACCGCTTGCTACCGATCGGACGCGTTAGAGATGTATCGCTCTGGGTAGAGAACGCTCCCATTGCAGATGGCGGTTGCACGGACTGTGTTTGGAAACTATTCCCGAATTGCATTTTGTCCGGGAGGAACCTAGCGTCTTGGTTTGACCACATGCTAGCTCCCAGTTGGCCTTCTTTGAGCTGTCTGCGCGCTTTCCAGCTTTGTTAGTTGACAGCGTTTCAAGGTACGAATGCGCTCTTGTGGTTCCGGCCAAGATCGCTTTGAACGAGTACCTTGTGGCCAGAGGCTACACTTGGGGGCTAAGCCCGTAAGCGTTGCCGGCTGCGCGATGTCTGGTGCTTCGGCATCAAAATCCTGAAAACCACCGAGTTTCCGTGTTCACTTCATTAGTGGCAGTGTGTAATGCTCCATAGAGTCCAGCCTGACGCGATGGGGATAAACCTTGCGTTTCTGGTTGTAGAGTCGTGAGGTTTATCCCGTTTAACTGTGTGCACAGTTGGCTCCGGGTCCTCACACCGCTGTACCAAGGGTGTAGCCTTTGGGCGGGAGTGACTCTTTTATTTCGTTTTCTCCGTCTGCGGAAACGCGGCGGCAAGCGGGCGCTTTGCTCTGCCGCTGGAAACAGTACTGGTTCCAAGCCGTGTTTGGGTTCGCGTTGGGACGCGAGTGCGTATCGTCATTGGTCGTGCAGAGACCTGGACTAGAGTAAAATTAGTGATTTAGGGGGAACCGACAGCTAGGGGGTAAAGAACTGGGCTCGTGCAGTGAAAAGTTGCACTATGGGAGTGGCGGTCTTGCGATGATGGGACGAGTTATTCATAGTTTTACCCTGTACAGCTGCGCGGGAGGCCCGGGAAAACGTACGGTTCACGTCGGCGGGTTCCCGGGAAGCCTCAGAAATCATGACAGCGCGCATGGCCGTCGGCGGCCTGTAACTGTTGTGTGTTGGTTCAGCCCGTCGATGTACAAAGTCCAGCCTTTGCATGAATGGGTAGCGGGTGTTGGAATCCGGCGGTAAATACGGCTAGACACTTCAACGCTGCGGAAACTGTTTATGCAGAACAAATATAGTTTATTTTCTCGTCAATTTCCAAGACCGGCAGGTTAGATTATTTGGCATTTTCAGTGTCGCGCTTGTAGCGCGGAAGTTGAAAAAGGTACGCATGGCGGGATACTTACATTGTTCGGACCCTGCCTGTCTTTACAGTCGCAAGAAGACTTTTCAGTTATGCGGCGTGTTGACTTGGTTTGGGGGCGAGCTTAAAGGGGTCCTGCAACAGCGTTTTGACTGATTTTTAATTTGCACCGAACCTAAGCGCACTGAACGTAGTAACTTAATGAAACTTTTCTTTTCGCAAAATTCGCTTTATTTTAAAAGTTATAGGAAAATTAGAATTACAAAAACAAGCAAAAAATAACCGCTTTCATGACGTCGTAGGTCCTGGCTTGAGTGGCCGTGAACTAGAGGAGGTATAGTGAGCTCATCGAGCGCTCACGGCTGCCGCACTTCGTGTCGACGGCTCGAGAGGGCGCCACTAAACCGTGTGTTGGATAGGCTGTATGAAGCGGGCGGCCAGGGCGACTCGCATTGCATTTGCTGCGCGATTAAAGACTATTTCGGCATAACACTTCATTGGCCACAAACGACAGCAAACACGGGGTAAAGACCAGTACAGGACGGGAGCCACTTCGCGCTGCCATACCGCCAAATGGCCTTTGTACGCTCCGGGACCTTTCTACGCTCGCCGTTCATCGGCGCCTCATCCCACTAGCCCTTTCTAATATGCGCCGCTTTTTCCACTGCTTGGTGGCGGGTATGTCGACGGGTCATTTCTTGTTTCCGTACTTTATAAACTGCATTTGTTTCTTTTCTGATCTAAAATACTGAACAAAAACTACTTTCATACATATTTGAAACGGTTCGCGACACTTATATTTTGTATCTCGACTAAAAAAAAAAGCTTTTAGCGGCTCTGACCAGTAGTAAGCCCAGGACCTAAGACGTCACATTTTGCGCGCTTTCGGTACCGCGGGTCGCTCTCGTCGGTGGAGGAGGTTTCCGCGTCGTCCGGTTAAAATATGACGCACTGATATTTAGTGACTCTCTCCGTGCCCGCTGGCTTGCCCGAACCCCAAGGGACGTGGAAACCGCAAAAAAGGTAGACGCTTAAATATGATTGCAGGGCCCCTTTAATGCGTACCCTAATGCTTTTGTATGTGGACACGTTGCTCGGATCGAGAACGTCGAAGAGTCGCGAGACACGCTGATGACGTACTTTTATTGCTCGATCCCGGCCGGCCTTCACATCAGCAAGAAGGCTTTTTAGTTATGCGGTGTCGGGGTTTGGCCGGGGGAAGACTCGAATGTGCGTCAATGTGCTTATCGCGGTTGTCGAGCCCGTCCGGGGTTCGGTGCGGACCGCCGTTACGCGCTCGTAGCTCCTGTTGGGAGGTCACCTCCGAGCAGTGAAGCGGTAACGTCTGGTATATGCCCAGACGTTACGTACATAGCCGTGTAAAGCCCGGTTCACACAGTTGCGCTTGACTGCGTTGCGGCAGCAGACACCAGGACATCCCTGCTCCTTATGTCGGCGTGCCGAGAAGATTCCTTGAATTGGATTCCACGCTATCAATGAGGCACAGATGTGCCGGTGACTCGCTTTCGGTTCTCGCCGCAACGCAGTCAAACGCAAGTGTCTGAACCGGCCTTGTAGGAGGCTGTCCTATGGGATCTGCTCTTCACGCGATATAGATACTGTTCCCTTTGTACTGGTATTAGTGGCCGTTACCACGGAACACCAGCCTCTCTGTAAGGTGATTATCCCTTCTGATTAGGGATGCCGCGAACTTTTTCGAACCGAAGTTTCGATGATCGAATCGAGCGGTTCGAAGGTTGAAGATTCGAATTTTCGAACTTTCTATATCGTTAAATTCGACGGATGTCGAATTTTCGAACTTGTAAAACTAAGAAGTTCCACGCTTTTCGAACCGTCAAACTTATTACGCTAGAAAATTCTATCCTTTTCGAACTTTCGATTTATTATGCTGCAAAATTCGATGCTTGTCGAACTTTCGAACTTGATAGACCAAGAACTTCGATGATTTTCGAACTTTCGAATTTCTTGCACTAAAAAGTTCGAAGCTTTTCGAACTTTCGAACTTCCTACGCCAAAGAAATCGATAATTTTCGAACTTTCGAACTTGTTTATCAAGAAAATTCGAAAAGTTTCGAACTTTTGAATTCTGAAAAATCAAAATGTCGACGAACTTCGAACTTTTAGGGTAAAAGTTCGACGTTCGATCAAACTTCGAAAGATCGGCGGACGGTTTCATTTGAATTCAAGTAGTGAGGTTCCTTACGAAAGACAATGCCGCTTATTACAATGTTCTGGCAAGCTCAGTTTTAAAGAAATAAATTCCCGAAGGGGCGAGGAAGGACGACGGGTTTTTGACGATTGCTGTTTGTGCCATATTTGAAGCGCGCTAAAGCCGAAGCTATTCGCGGTAGAGATGTTAAACTTTTTAAGAATGATCTATGTATAGCCTAGGTAAGTGTCGTCTTAAGATGTGATTAGTGTTATTCAATATAACTTTCGAAGAAATGTCCAAACATGTATCTACGGGCAATTATGTCCTAAACGTGGTATTTTTTTCCTCTAAGTTGTTTGCAGGTATCGCGTTTAAATTAACACCACAGACAGTACATACAATTGCCATCTGCCGAATACAAAATAATGTGGAATGTGGAATAAATTAACTCATCAAGAAAGATTTCTAATATTATTCAAATTCAACACGTCATAAAAAAAAATTTTTTTTTTGCGTTACGTTTTTGGGAAGTGTTTTTTTCTAGCCTGCTTGTTTCTGAAGTTCTGAGCTTCTGAATATGCAAGAATACAACACTTCCGGAAATATCTTCATAGTTTCTTCTTTTTTTTTCGCTCCAGCTTTTTATTCCCGCATTCATTGTTATGTTTATTTTTCTTTACCAATGGCACAGTTATTTAGGTCGAAAAGACATAGCTTTGAACTTCCGAACCTCTAAGCATGTGACAAGTAGTGCCTTCTGACAACGAGTTTCCGAAAATGACGATTCTACGCGATCTTCTATCTAGTGAAGTGCGACAGTAGCTATACATATACATAAATAATTTCAGATGCCAATAAGCTCGACCACGCCCCTTTTCCCCATATTGTTTTCTTTAACAGTCCGAAATATCTGGAAGGGGGAAGGGGGGCTAGAGCACCTCCCCCCTCCCCCCGTTTTTCCTCTTCCGACGCCACTTGTATTGTAGAACGCTCCTCGACCTCGAGTTGTGTCGGCTTCTGTGCTTTTTGTGGGGCGTTTTTTCCGTCCCGGAAAATAAACCTCCAGGACAATTACAAACTAAACCTACTATATGCCGGCGTCACTCGGGCGGCGTTCGATCTGGATTACAACCAGCGTGCAGGGGGTAGGGAGGCACTTTGCCAGGTCGCTTCAAGGTTTTTTTGAGCCTCAACCTCCTGCCCGCCCCTGGCCGTTTCGAACTGGATGAGTATCGTAAAACAGTGCGTTCGTGTGATCACTACTGCGCTATGCACGTTAAAGACCCCCCCCCCGGTCTGGCGGTCAAAATTACTGATCTATGGTCACACGTCACTCTGCACTGGTAAATATTCCAGCACATAAAAAAAGATTCAAAATCTTCGAAGTTTTTTTTTTCAATATTAGCTTTAAAGGAGAATCGAAACCTCGAAATTTTCAAACTTTATGTAGAAAAAATTCGAAATTTTCGAAGTTTTCTGAATTTTATGTCTATAGAAATTCGAAGCGTTCGAATTTTCGAATTTTATATCCAAAGAATTTCGATATCTTATAATTTTTCGAACTTCAGATCCCAAGAAATTTAAAATTTTCGAATATCTCGAGTTTTTAAGTTAGGAAAGTTCGAAGCCTTCGAATTTATCGAACCTCAAGTAAAAAATATTCGAAATATTCGAACCCGAAATTTTACAAGCCATGAAAGCTTCGAACTTTTCGAATTCGAAACTCCACTGTGATCGCAAGTTGCGAATTTTTCGATTTCGAACCTCGGTCGGTACGAAAATATCGAAATATCGATAATAGTCGAATACCTTTCGAAATCGAACCTAGGGTGGTTCGCGACATCCCTACTTCTGATGATAGCGTGCTGCCTAGCTTGCCCGTATCGTGTTTGTAGCTCGGGTGTCGCGAACGCCAGTGTGTGAGTGCCCGTCTTGGGCAGTTGCTACTGTTGGCAGCGTGTTTTCTTCCGTAGCTATTTCGAGTCGCACCTCGCGAACGGGGCAGAATTTGTGGCCGTTTGTTTTACGGGGGGTTATTGTTAGTTTTTGAGGTTTTGTGCGTGCTTCGCGAGTGTGTTGGAGATTAATATTGTTGTCGGAAATGTGCGGCTGTGACGCTCTGGTAGAGTGCTTTCTGTTTTAAAAGAATGCGGTTGAGTTTCATAGGAACAAACGTTGTATGGCGGGCGTATGTGCGATTTGATTATATAGAGAGTGCTCATACTTTTTAATTAAGGAATAGTCTTCCTCTTAGGTACGTCTTGAACGTTTTGCGTGACGTTCTTGGTTGTATGCGTGTTAGTATTGCAATGAAGAGTTTTGATTTTATTTGGTGGCATGTCCAACGATCGAACGATTTTGGTTTCGTAGCGAGGTCTGATATACCGCGCCGGTATTCGTTTTCGCGCCATTCGCTGTCTGGCATATTAGGGACAGAAGCGAATTTTAAATGCCGGCGTGTTGTGTGTGCCTGAGTGCCCGTGCGTGTCGCAAACTGTGGTGCTCCGGACCAGTTCGTGGACCGTGCTCCGTCGGTCGCGAGCTTCCCAGTGGATGAACGTTCACCGTTGACCTGCCTGTTTTGATGCCACCACCTTTATCATCGAGGGTGCTCGTCATCATCGATGACACACAGTTGAGCGAGTTCCCTGCCGTAGGTCCTGGGGACCACGCAACCTCAAGCCCCCGGAGTACAAGCCTTGACGGTGGGGAGGTGTAGGAACCCTTCCCGCGGCCGCTCGTTTGGGCCCCGTGTCCCTGCTTCCCCCTCACCCCCTCGGCCGTTCTTCCTGCCCCCTTCCCCGCTCTCCCGGATCCCTGACGAGTGAACGTTATCACCTGGTGCGTCACCCCCCGTTTGGGGATCGCGGGGGTGGCACGTGGACAAGTCGGGGGGGGTGCACGTGATCGGCCAGGGGCGCAACTATAAAAAGGGGAAGCGGGACAAAAGGCGGCTCTCTCCGACGGCGGCTCCCTCGAGCGGCGGAGAGGAAGGAACGCTGGCGCGGGAATTGACGAGGAGACGGACGCTGGCGCGGGGAGTGCGGGTGCGACGTTGACTGGCGGGCTCGACGAACAGACCGGACAACGACTCCTGGACGACGACGTCCCCTAAACGCGATGTGGACGACCATCGCTGGGACTAGAGCAGCCGCAGTGGCAGCGGGACTTTCCCCACAGATGCATCGCTCTGGGGAATGGCCTTGCTGATGATTGGGAATTGGGGAATGGTCTCGCTGATGACCATTCCCCATTCCCCAATCTCAAAACCCTCCAGGCAATAAGTGAGTGAATAAACCCTTTTGCCAAGAGCGAAGTATTGCTGTGTCATGTTCATTCGAAAACAGCGTCTGAGGAAATCGGAGGTAAAAGCCCGCAGACTTTCTGTGTGAATACGGCGCCGTCATCGACCTTGGAGGGTACAGATGGACGCTACAGACACCTGTTTCCGCCAAGGTCGATGACGGCGCCGTATTCATACAGAACGTTCATGTCGAGCATGACGTCTGTGGCATAGTCTTGTAGAAACGAAATGGACGTGATAGACGTTAGAGATCCATGATATACGTATACATCTTGATTCTTTACATAAAAGTAGAAATTAGTAACGCTAAGCGAGGATCCGGACTTTTTTTTACTACGGTTGTTGAGGTGAAAATGAGTATCGTAATCTTATTTTAAAGACAACGTAGAACAAAATATTGTATATTGCAGAAAATCTCATTTTTGTACCAAATTCCTAACAAAAAAAAAGAAAAAAATTTGCAGAGGATTACGCGACGTGGATGTAAATTGATAGCGTCAGTTAGTGCGACATTTCGATGATATCGCTCGTCATCATTGGCTCGAAATTCTGGTGATGATGTGTCGCACGCTGTCTGGCATGAACCACGATCGTTCGCACACAAAATAGCACCAAACACGTTCTGGCAGACGTGCTGCAAATATTTCTTGGTCGAAAGAGCGTGTCAATACTTCGCTCGGTAATGTTCTCTTCTAAGTATCGCTTCATGCTCACAGACAACATAATCTTACGGTCCAATGCTTTCCATCCTCACAAGGGTGAGACCGTTGGTTCTACACATCGACGAAGTTCTCTCTCGCAGGCGTGTTTACGCGTTCGAGCAGCCGCCGCAAGCAACAGCGTATGCTTCGACCGCCCCTATTGTTCTTTTAACCATTTTGATTAAGATATGTCACAAGTTCTATAACGACTCCTTGTTTTGAACCTACGTTAAAAGTGTCTTACAATGATTACCCCTACTGATTTGGGGACAAAGAAGGATTAACCGTATTGACTTTTTCCAAATTCCTATCATCATATATGAATAAATATAAAGTTGACTACAGATGAATATGACGGCATAATTTTTCAAAATACATTAACTGCAGCGAGTTATTTTGGTATTATCACCCATTTCAAATCCGACATACTGTAGTAGTAATTCTATAAATGAAATTCTGCATAGCCTGTCAAAACTTCTAATAGCTTGTCTAAAATATGTTTTGTTTTGTATTGGTCCTGCTTACGCATTCGTGATCAAGTATTTGCTTTAACTGAACTTATTGACCTTGGTATATCATTCAGGGCCGTAGCCCTCAAGTCCCCTTCATTTAAAGCTATTGTCGTGCATCATACAAATGCTGGTCCTTAGTTTCGAGTGCCACTGGAATTATACGCGAAGTAACAATGATCAAAGGAATGTATTGACGTCCGGTTTATATGATCAGTACATACAAAAGGCCTACTTGGTAACTAATAATTATAAAGGTTTTTTCTTGCAGGAAAAAACAAATTCTCCACAAAAAATCATTTCGTTTAAATATATTTTTTCTGTGTATAAAAAAAATACTGAGACAGCCATTTCATTTTACTGTCACAATGCTTAATGCTCCCAGAGAAAAACTGTATTTAAAACGAGGTGACCTAAATTTCCCAGACAGTATTCCAATGTACAATTTGTAGTTTATACCAAGACTAAGATATTTCAGATAAAAAAATTATTAATAAACATTATTTATTTTTACCACCAAATTTATAATATTCTGAACTTATACGAGGAGAACATTCTTCAAAGAGTACTGAAGACGATTCCACGAAGTGTTTTTGTATTCATTTGTTTTCCTCGAAATGCAACATAACACCAAATCTGTTCCACTGTGTTCTCTCAAAGTTTTATTTAAACTACGTTGTATGTAATTTTTTTTTATAAACAGCCAATATGATGAGAGACTTAGACTGAGGTAAAAACAATTATGTTTCTGTTCAACGTCTGGACGACAATTTCCCATATGTCAAGGGAGATAAGTGATTTCTTGCATCTTCAAGATACACCCCTATTGAAAAATCCACCAGCCCGGGTCTGGTGTGTTTCTGACGTTTACACCAGAGCGGAAATTCAGACACGGTTCTTAACGTGTTCTGGTGTCTTGGTGTGTTCTAGTGTCTTAGCGTGTTCTAGTGTCTTGGTGTGTTCTAGTGTATTGGTGTGTTTTGATGTCTTGGCGTGTTCTGATGTCTTGACGTGACCCTGTCAAGTGTGTTCTGATGTGACCCGGCCGATCTAGGGGTGACCTGGTCATGCATGCACGGTATAATTTGGATGCAGAAAGGACTGCTGATGACAACAGCTAGCATATTTTGCAAAAAGAACACCAATTTTTCAAAAGGTTTAGGTGTTCATTCTGCCATGAAACAGAATTACAGAGACAAAAAGGATGAAACTTACTTTATTTTATTTTTTCCCGACACGCACCACTCGCGCACATTCCCTTGCACACAGGGCTGTCCATGGATCTTTTCTTCCATGCCGTTTTCGCCAGCACATCTGGATGGCTAAGATGATGGCTTGGGCAAGTTGGTATTGCATGATAAAACCTACTGTGCATAAAAAAAATACACAAAAAATACACATTCATAAAAAAAACCTTAAAATAATCAGATCACAACTACAACAGTAAACAAGGAAGTTCTGTCGTGTCCAGCCTGATAATCAGTCAATTTATCACTCGGCCCAGCCTCCCGCGTTCAATCTGCTTCCCCCTACCTGTGAGCAACATAATACAGTCAAACCCGACTATATCGAACTCTCAAAAAACCGTCTACCACTTCGATATAGCAGGCAATTATCTACAAAAGTTTTAATGAATTTGACAACGAACAGGCACGCCACATTTAGAAAAGTAGTTCACTCTCGAAGGGACATCTGTACGTCATGAGGGACGCTCACCGCAGCTATCTAGTGGCCGCTTCTTCGTTTACCGGCTCACCCTCTCCCCCGCAAAAGAGATTTCTTTTTTCTTCTTCTGGACGGTTGACGTAGCCACCCAAAAGAAAAAAGCCAGCTTTCTGCAAGCTGGCTTTCCCCCAAGGATTATTGCTACGATTGGGGAAAGCCAGCTTGCAGAGCTAAACAGCGCTCTTGGCAGATGGATCTATGGGTTGACGCTGCAATTTTCGTTCAATGTAATTGCATTTTTCGCTATGCATTTTTATTGTAGCTACCAGTCCATTTACACACAGTTTGAATTGACCGGGCTCTATATTATCAGGTTTGACTGTAGATCGAGCATCGTGGCCTCGCTCCCAATGTGCAAAGAAAGCGCTGCACCCCACGCGCCATTTCTTCTGGTCTGCCCGCATTCACCTTGTCTGACTTCATAGTGCCTCTGACTGTACATGTGAGCTGCACAAGGCAAAATCAACAATAGGTTCATAAAAATATCTCAAATCGTAGTAAATTATAACTCGCACTATACTTAAAGCTGTTAGAACTTCAGATTGGGCGAGTTGGTGATTTATGTTTGTCGACGCTTAGCCCACTCAAAAAACTGTCACTCAAGCATTCACACACCCAAGGAACACAACTCTCACACAGCGCTCACTAAAAACTTTGTATGGCGTGTTTAACTTCGGCTTCTACTTCTACTTCAATTTGAGACGATTTTCAAATAGAAAAGACGAAATATAAGAGTAAAAGATATCCCTTCTAATGCTTCGGCTAATTTGCGGCGAAAAAATTAATCTCTTTTTGTGATAATGTTATCAACGGCGTACTAACACATTTGTCCTCTAGTCGTATGATGTTCTCGGGTTCGATGATTTCCTTGTTAATTGGTTTACACTTTTGCCCAACACGGTGCTGTTTTTGAAATGTGCGACACACAAACAATCCCGACAGTGTATCCCTAAGTGGCCAGAGCTGGCTTTTACGATGTTGTTGTGTTCTCAGGCGGTCATTTAGACATCGCCCAGTTTGTCCAACGTATTGTCTTCCGCAGGAAAGAAGGAATGAATAGACAACCCCTCAACGCAAGGCACAAAGATGGTTCTATGCTTCTTGGAGCAGTAGATTGCAGGATTTGAGGGTGTGGTGACGTTTCTGCACAGGCTGGACAGTTTAATGGGTGCTGAAAACACGATATCAACATTGAATCTGTTCACTAATTTCTTAAGGCCGTGGGAAAAATTGTGGATGTAAGGGACGATGACTGGTCTTCTTGTCCTGTCGCTGTGTGTTTGCTTGACGCAGCTCCCTTGTTTCATTTCTTTAAAGGGGCCCTGCAATCATATTTAAGCGTCTACCTTTTTTGCGGTTTCCACGTCTCTTGGGGTTCGGGCAAGCCAGCGGTCACGGAGAGAGTAACTAAATATCAGTGCGTCATATTTTAACCGGACGACGAGGAAACCTCCTCCACCTACGAGGGCGACCCGCGTTGCCGAAAGCGCGCGATATGTGACGTCTTAGGTCCTGGCCTTACTACTGGTCAGAGCCGCTAAAAGCTTTTTTTTTGTTGTTGACATACAAAATATGAGTGTCCCGAACCGTTTCAATTATGTATGAAAGTCGTTTTTGTTCAGTATTTTAGGTCAGAAAAGAAACAAATGCAGTTTATAAAGTACGGAAACAAATGACCCGTCGACATACCCGCCACCAAGCGGCGGCAAAAACGCCGCATACTAGAAAGGGCTGGTGGGATGAGACACCGACGAACTGCGAGCGTAGGAAGGTGCCGGGTGTACGGGGCGGCGCTGCGGTCGTATACCGGCTCGAGGATCCAAGCGGTTCCGAGCGTTCCGAAGGCCTTCGGCGCGGGCCCTGCTAGCGATTTGCCCATTTGGCGGTATGGCAGCGCGAAGTGGCTCCCGTTCTGAACTGATCTTTACCCTGTGTTTGCTGTCGTTTGAGGCCAATGAAGTGTTATGCCGAAATAGTCTTTAATCGCGCAGAAAATGCAATGCGAGCCGCCCTGGCCGCCCGCTTTATACAGCCTATCCAACACATGCTTTAGTGGCGCCCTCTCGAGCCGTCGACACGGAGTGTGGCAGCCGTGAACGCTCGATGAGCTCACTACCCCTCCTCTAGTTCACGACCACTCAAGCCCGGACCAACGACGTCATGAGGGAGGTTATTTTTTGCTTGTTTTTGTAATTCTAGTTTGCCTATAACTTTTAAAATAAAGCGAAATTTGGGAAAAGAAAAGTTTCATTGAGTTACTGCGTTCAGTGCGCTCAGGTTCGGTACCAATTAAAAACCAGTCAAAAAGTTGTTGCAGGGCCCCTTTAAAGGGATATTACAACGAAATTTCGGCGCTCATTTTTTGGTCTATATGTGTCCAAAAGAGCAGTATCACATGGAACATACCAATATCTTGTTAAAAAAGTCTCGAAAAGGAATTTTAAAACGAATTAAACGATTAGCAAAGAGCACCTGGTGGATGTCGCTAACGCCTCGTTTGTAATGCTCGTCTAGGAACCTTGACAGCTAGTGACGGAAGTCGTCTCGCCTCCGGCCACGACGAGAGAAGGGTGGAAGGAGGAAATCCCTCTTTCCGAGAATCCTTTTGTGAGTCGCAGAAGTCGCTATTGTCCCCCTACAAGATTATAGAAGATTAACCCGTCACTCAAAATTCATACAAAAGCAGCCGCTTCGGTGGCTGGACCGACTAGGCCATCCTCTCGACGTCAGCCTCGCCGTAGCTTTGCCTGGCTTTGCTCGTTTGAGACGACTTACGTCACGATTGCGCTGGGCCTTCTCCGAGCGCTTGCCAGAGTGGGCCGTTTATAACGAAAAATACAGCCACCAGGATCAAAATACAAACGGGCGATTGTCATTTACGGATATTGTGGATCATATTCAACCTATTTTTGAACACGACGGGAATATTTCAAATTTCGTTGAAGTATCCCGCTAATGGCGCCGTCGACACGGAGTGCGACAGCCGTGAGCGCTCGATGAGCTCACTATCCCTCCTCTAGTTCACGGCCACACAAGCCAGGACCTACGACGTCATGAAGGAGGTTATTTCTTGCATGTTTTTGTAATCCTAATTTGCCTATAACGTTTAAAATAAAGCGAAATTTGAGAAAAGAAGCGTTCAGTGCGCTCAGGTTCGGTGCAAATTAAAAACCAGTCAAAAAGTTGTTGCAGGGCCCTTTTAAGTTTCTGATCATAGGCGTAGACTTCGGGGGGCATCGGGGCTCGTGCCCCCCCTGGCGAGATCCGAGGGGGGGCAGAGCCCCCCCCCCCCCCCCGGGCCCGGGCCATGATCCTTACCGAGACGCTGTTTACGTGCCCTGTAACGAGTTTCTAGAGGTGGCATGTGAACAAAATAACGCCCACGTTGCCTTTATTGACATAATACATGGGAAATGGAATCCCAGCGTGCTTTCGTTAGCTTCAATCTCCAGTTCTGGCGAAAAAATAACGCGTAGCAGCACCCCCCCCCCCCCCTCGGAGAAATTCTCAGCCTGCCCCCTCCGGGAAAAGGGAAAGTCTACGCCGCTGTTTCTGATTAAATGTTTGCAACAGAACCTAACTGTCGCAGTGGTAGTGAGTATTAATTGTTTGATTTTGGCAATAGCTGCGATGGTTTCAAATCACAAAACCAAATCCTATCATTGTTTAGGTTAAAGGGGAATTCCTTAATCCTAAACTTGCCGCGAGAAATAGGTCATTGTCAACTGGCGACTTCTATGTAATATCAAGATCGAGCACATCACATATGCTCACTTCAAAAGATGGTAAACTTTTTGCAGTGAGCTGTTTATTTGGGATTGTTGTCAGCGATTCACGCGTCTGTTCGCGAGGAGTGAAAATTAGCCTAAATATTTTTCGATTAACTGAGGATCAGCGATGGAGCGATCCGTACTGGTTTCCCGTTTCGTCTTGCAGTGACGCACTCCTAAATTTAAGTGATAATATTAAACACTAATACAGGTTCTCGATGAACACTCAATACCAAGGAGCTGAGCGTTTGTTTTCTTAACCTCATTGCTTAGTTTCCCTTAGTTGCAAGACACCGTCGTCGGTCTTTACATATGCTTACTTATATAATCAAATTCGAAATGATTGTCAATTTAGCGTGGAGGCATTTAATTCAAGGAGAAGGAAAACAGAGGAGGCACGAGTATTTAGTGTCGCAGTGTTAAACTTGAAGTACCGTTTTTTTGTTTTTTGAACGGAGGTACAGAATACGCTCGCTGTTTTCATATGACCATGTCAGGCACGTAAAGGCCAATCAAGCAAGTAATTCAACTTTTTTTTTCTTCTAGGCTCCACGCCTGTGGTTGGACGGCGCAAGGCTTGTGAGTATACGCCAAGAAGCTCGAAAAGGATCACGAACCTACAGAGATTTTATGTAAATTTAGCGAAGTGTTTTTGCAAGGACTCTTAAAATAGCCCGGCCAAAGTGGTTTTCCACAGCACATCAGCACGCCCCTCTTCCTGATGCAATTGTGGACTAAGATGACCTTCCCGAAGACATCGTCACCATCCAGGACCCCATCAGATTCCGAGAAGCAGTATAAAACATTGTACTTAACACCCACTCCTCCTCTAACGCCTTATGGCCCTGAAGGTATTGTAAATAAATAACTAAATATCATCACCTTCGTCGCACATAACCTTAACGTTTTATCCTGTTTTGTTTTTCATTTCATTGATACTTGTGTGCGAAATAGTGAGAAATTTCTCCTGTATTTTCTGCTGCCCGTTGAATAAAAATGAACGCAAAAGAACAAGCATTGCATATTTTTTGTGTATGTGTCACTTTTATTGCTTTGCTATATTTTTGTGTTGCTTTGCTGCTGGTCTCGCGTTTCAGTGCTGGCTTGTGTGCGTTTCAACGCACATTAACCAGCTTTGAAACGCGAAAACCAGCCGCAAAGCAGCAGAAACCAAGCAATGCGCAAACCGGGCAAAAAAAGAAAAAGAAACAACAACAAAGCAACAATATTTGTTTTTAATCTAGGTGGCGCAAGTTACCGCCTATCCATCCAAGCACAGTGGCGCTGCCGTGCGGTTTCGCTTTTGGTTTCGCTGTCCCGCCATGTTGATTTTCGTACAGCCTGCCCAACTGAACCTGCGGATACCAGCGTCGCTAAACTCGTCAGGCACAACTTTCTTTTGTGTTATGACATAGCGGGGGAGAGGA
>JAZHYW010022794.1:0-21601 GCA_037355805.1 Ixodes ricinus | reverse complement strand
CATGCGCCGCTATATTCGTGTCTCGACGGTCTCGATAGGTATGAGAAGGCCGGCTTGCTATGGCGCGCGAAATCAGCAGCCCGTTTTGTGCGCGCGGGAAAGCTCGATGGCGTCCGTTCCCTTCACAATGACGAGTCGCGTGCGGCGTGACGCACCGCGCACCGCCACATCCGCTTTCCCGGGCCACGTAGAACCTCCTCGCCCACTTGGTCCGAAAGTAACGTGACAACATGAGGTTTGCTCCATCCGTGCTGCCATTGGCTGCGGCCCTTCGAAAATCGGGCAGAAGTGTGGCGAATATTTGGCAAGTTGGCCGCATGCCGGCGCCGGACGGAGCCCCAGTCCGACGCTGCGGTGCGACGAAAACCCTCGCCCCCGAACGTCGTTCCGGCAGTTCCACGTGGGATCGGACAGCTTGGACGCACATGTGTCTCGCGCTAAGTGATTAAGCAAGAAGCACGATCACAACAAGCCGGCGGCATCCGAAAGATTGCCACTTCACGCTTGACTGTCTTGCCTTGGATTGGATCGCTTTGGCCAGCTTGACTATCAGTTACGGTTAATTATAAAAGAAACAAAGATGAGCACCTTAATAAACGAAAGGATAAACATTATACATAGATAGCGATATTAGTAAGCGACTACTACAAGTTTCTCTCGAAAATTTCATTTTACGCAAGTTTTAGTGGCTCGAAAAGTCTATTGTGTAGTTGCGTTAGCTATCATAGCGCTAGAATCCGGTAGCGGGTTGCGAAGATTGCGAACGCGATACTAAAACATGAAAACGTTGCTCCGCTAATGTAGATTTAGTGGAAGTCCTAGCGGATTCCGGATAGCGCAGGGCAAATGGAAAGAAAAGGTCTACTGAAACTCTCTGCTACTATAGGGTGGCCCAATCGGCGCCGACGTTGAAAATCGAGCCGCCAAATTTTGCAAATGCCAGAGGATCCGGAAGTATATCTGATGCATGGGGGCGACGTCTGGGGACTCATGTCATATCGTGTAGTTCACCTCCCTCTCTTTTTGTCTATATATATGTACATATATATACTATATATATATATATATATATATATATATATATATATATATATATATATATATATGGGTGGTTTCATCTCAAATCGTGCAGGCAAAAAGGGTCGAATTTTTAATTTCGCTGAAAAAAATATATGTTATGGCGTTGTCTCTAAAAACGCAGTAGCCACAAACGGCAAGTCCGTGAAATTATTTGTTCTCGACTTACGAATTTTAAAAGAGGCCGCGGCGGAAAGCAGTGTTTTTCACATCCGTCGTGGGTCGGATGTTTCGCTCGATCTCCCGTCGTGGATTTTCAGTCCACAGTATATTAACTTTTTCAAGCACTCTCTGGGCACGAGGTAAAAAGCTCTAATACCATGAAATAATTTTAGGCGTTTTGCTTTTTTTCTGTAAAAATGTTAAAAACGCCCCCTCGGTCAATTGTTGACGAACTTTGACAATTAAATACTGGCGATCTACTTGGGTTACATCAATATTGTTTATGTCTATGGAGAGCCCAAAACACGCTCTTTATAGATATTATAAAATGATTTACCTGTATTAAATAGCCTTTGCGGGACGTTTACGTTAATGTTATGCGAAAACCAAAAAGTACCAAATTTAAGATCAATTTTCTAAAAAAAACCATTTTTTATTTTTTTTGTTTTTTGTTAAAAATGTAGATATGATAGTTGTCTACTCGAAAAGCAAGTCGAGAAAGTGTATATTTTGTTTGTATGTTCTATATTTAAGCCTCAATATCGGAAAAAGACGTCTTCGTGTTGCAAGACCTAAGTTAGACACAAAAAAAACGTGCGCTTCTATGAATTGTAAAAAAGTTTTCTTGAATTTTTGTCTGCGTTTTGTAATCAATTATAAACGCATTTTGTGGTATTGAATAGTTATTTATGTTTTGAAAAGAGCGGGAAACCACGAGAAACATATCTAATCAAATCAGCAGGCCTAGTAGACCTTCAATATCGAAGAGGCACAGACGTTGTATTTTTTCGATTGATAAAACTTTCACTGTAAACTAGCATGACTAGCTATTAGGTGTAATATTACTAAGACATGAAAAGTCACCACGTCATTGATCTATTATATACAATTCTTTCCGAAACCAAACGCTAGGGTTTGTTCACCGCACATCGCACAGATCACCAGGGAATATCCTTTCACTTCCGTAATACACAAAAGTGATGACACAGAAACGATCCGAAACACACGGAGAGATTGTCACGGAGAAGGGTAGGGAATAAAAATAAATAAATAAGAATAAAATTACCCAACTCCGATCTTAACGAAAATTGCGGTAAAAAAATAAAAGATTTAGGTTCGAGCCGTGGCAAGGCGATAGGTCCACGCCTGGTCAGACAAAGAAGTCAACGACACGTAAAGGAAAAAAAAGTTAATTAAGACAGAAAAACTCAGCCGCACACGGCAAGAACAAAAACCAACTCCTCCGGGCATTCCCTAAACGGTACACAACCAAATGCGTGCGAACACGCTCTCTACAGCACCGTCAGGCCGCTACGCCATGAAGAAATAAACCCAACAAGTAAACAATGCTAACAAACAGTTAGTAGCGAAACATAAAAAAAAAAGTTCAGCAGAACCGCACCCGAGAAACAAAGTTCACCGGGGCGAAGAAACACACACGAAATAAAATTTAAAAAAAAAGTCTTAACTGACCGACGCCGAGTCCAGTCCAATGACACTGAAGCCTGGCAGGATGATGGCGTCCAGATGATGCTCGAATCTATTCTTCACTCTGTTCCGCACATCCGTCGTGGCTGTGCGGAACAAAGTGAAGAATAGTTTCGCAGCAGCGGTGCGCGAGAAGGTAACCGAGACATAACATGCCTCGAGCTTCATATCGGGAGAAGAGCTTTCGAGGTATTCGGGGCCAATGAAGGCCCCGAATCAATAGGACGTCTGCCGATTCCTATACATTAAAATTTACGACGCCTGCTGGTCTGTTACGAAGTGTTGCTTTTTCGTTTGAACTGCTCCAATGTAGCTTGCCGCCTATAATAAAATTAAAATGATCAATAAATATAACAGTGTGGAACTACTGTATTTCATTTTTATGTGGCTGCGTTGAAAAAAGTCAAAAATATTTCCAAGTTTGTGAAGACGCGCAATTCGCAAGTCCGTTTCAAGCCGCAAAAACACGTTTTTGTACGATATTGATGGCTTAAATATAAAACATACAAACAAAATATACAAAAGGTAAGGGCGCAAACGAGCTGGTGGTGGTTAAACATTTCGAAAAAACCCCATTTGATTGCGGATTATGCTACATAGGACAGACCAAGCGCTGTTTAAACGATCGTCTCACCGAACACAAGCGTTGTGTCAAAAACAAAGATCCTTATTCGGAAGTATCAAAACATGTAGTTGAATGCAATAATTGTCTACCTAACTGGGACTCAACAACAGTCATCTTATCAGAAAAGGATGATCGCAAGCGTTTGATAAAATAATCTATAACAATCATGAATCATGGAAAATGCGGTAAATAAGCCATCCCTCACAATAGATAAGGAACAAAGAAAGTTCCTACAAATTTGATGTCTGCGCGTCTTGTCAATTGTTCTGTTGAGGCCTTTGTCCGATGTTAAGTCAATTCGCTTTATTGTTTCCTGGTCGTTTGTCCTTTGCGCCCTTCCTGTTTTTGGGGGCTAATGCACTTTAGTCCTTCTACTTTGTTTTTGTATAAACGAAACCACTACTACTCTGTTCTATTGTAATGCTTGTTTTGTTGTTGTACTGCTTGTGGCACGGGTTTCCCCAATTCTCCCTCTCTTTCTCTCATCTCTTTTGTTTTCTGTAGGTTTCTCCCTCTCTTTCCTTCGTCTCTTTTGAATTGTGTAGGATTTGACGCCTATAAAAGCACCTTTCGTTGTCAAATAAAATTCAGCTGTGTTTGAGACTTTGTGTTTGTCCGTCCCTTTTTGTCCCAGTCTCGGGGTTTTTCGAAATGCAAAATATACACTTTCTCGACTTGCTTTTCGAGTAGACAACTATCATATTTACATTTTAACAAAAAATAAAAAAAATAAAAAATGGGTTTTTTGAGAAAATCGATCTTAAAATTGGTACTTTTTGGTTTTCGCATAACATTAACGTAAACGTCCCACAAAGGCTATATAGTACAGGTAAATCATTTTACAATATCTATAAAGAGTGTGTTTTGGGCATCTCCATAGACATAAAAAATATTGATGTAACCCAAGTAGATCGCCAGTATTTAATTGTCAAAGTTCGTCAACAATTGACCGTGGGGGCGTTTTTGACATTTTTACAGAAAAAAAGCAAAACGCCTAAAATTATTTTATGGTATTAGAGCCTTTTAACTGTGACCACAGAGTGCTCTGAAAAAAGTTAATATAATGTGGACTGAAAATCCACGACGGGAGATCGAGCGAAACATCCGACCCACGACGGATGTGAAAAACACTGCTTTCCTCCGCGGCCTCTTTTAAAATTCGTAAGTCGAGAACAAAAACTCCGACGGACTTGCCGTTTGTGGCTACTGCGGTTTTAGAGACGACGCCATAACATATATTTTTTTCAGCGAAATTAAAAATTCGACCCGTTTTGCCTGCACGATTTGAGATGAAACCACCCATATATATATATCTATATATATATATATATATATATATATATATATATATATATATATATATATATATATATATATACATAGGCAGACTCCGGCCGAAACGTCGATAGATATATATCACCCGTTGTTGCTGTTTCCATCAGGGTTTTACTTTTCCTCTCAGTATATATATATATATATATATATATATATATATATATATATATATATATATACGAGGGGCGTTCATAAAGTTCGTATTATTGTCACGAAGGAATAGAGATTCAGGAATCAAACTCGTGTAGGAGTTGAGACTTTCTCTACTTGTTCACCACCAAAAGTTACCCACTTTTCCCAGCAGTGCACAACATGCCGGAAGCCATAGTTATAGAACATCTCGTGTTGAGTGTTCAGGAATCGCTCCACTTCAGCAATCACTTGGTCGCCGTATTTGAAATGCTATTTTTTCTTATTTGGCCACACTGGAAGCGTCTGCGCCATTTAACCAAAGTTTCATAAACTCGGGCGTTTTCCCCGAACAACGTTCCCAGATTAGAATAAATATCCTTGGCATTGCTTGCCTTCAAATGAAAAGAACGGATCACTACATGTGCTTGGCACCGACGTGCGGCGCCACTTTTGTTTCGACTCCCTAGCGGCGTTCCGAGCTACTAGTAGCATGCGATGTTTGTACTCTGCGGAAACTAGAAGGACGCCTGGTCATTTTGATGCCTGTTTTGTTCCGTTTTTTACAACTTTTTGTGCCGATAATACGAACTTTATGAACGCCCCTCGTATATATATTGTCTTTTGCGTCGGATTAGCCTGTAGCGCCTCGTCGCCTATGGAGTGCAGCTTCATCATTCAACAGCCTCACGGGTGGTGGGAGGGGAGAAGAGGGGGGGGGGGGGGGAGTGAGGGGGCGGTTGGAACAGTTTTGAGTGTAACGGTATTCCCCCACTGGTGCCACTGCCGCGACTGCCACCTTCCTCCCGCCTCCTTCGGTTCAGGAGCCCCTGGCAAATGCTCATAGAAACCCCAAACTCGCACAGAAAGTGCACTGAGCTAACCAGTTTTACCTCGCAAAACTTCAAGGTGTATAATTCTCCTATAAGAAAAAAAATGAGAGCAACAATCCTCCCAAGTCAAGTTTGGACGCATTCGCAGATGACCGAGTTAGCGACGCCATTAAGATGTGGCGCCACCTCCCGACCCGCGGGGGGGGGGGGGTTGCGATCAGACGACGCATTCCCTTTTAGCCGATGACAGTAAATTTCCCACAGGGAGAAGGAGCGCCGAGTCGATGCACTTTTGGCGATGCTCGCTACATCGGATCGCAGCGTCATCTCAGACATGCATCAGCTGACTGAGCGAGATTGGTTTACAGATTTGTAGCACCCACGAGTCATAGGCCCTCGCGAGTTATGATCTCGGGAGGATTAAAGACGGCAACAGGAGTCAGAACGAAACGGAGGGGCGGCTCACTTGCTGTTGTCGCCCGCTGCGTCTTCAGCCTTCTCTGGTTGCGTGTCGTCCGAGTGCGGCGTGTCGCTAGCAATGACCGCGCCGCCTATGGGCAGGAGGGAGTCTTTGCTCTTCTTCGCCGGGACCTGTGCGTCGCCGCTGACGGTCGCCAGGGGCTGGACAAGAGAACACACGGCAAAAATGAAGGCCACATGGCACACAAATATAGACAGGATAATCATTTGAGATTGACGGATGCGAACTTCACGCAATGCCACGAAGCCCAACGTAATAGACCGCACGCAAGCTTCCTCCAAGCTACCATCATCCTGCCATTTAGAGACGCCATATTGGAGGAATTCTGCCATCTGTGGTCACAGAAAATCCGCATCCAACTCTGTTTTTATGATTTTAGGACAATGTATCAGTGCATTCAATAGATTGCCGTTTAGCTTTGGTGCAACGGAGAAAAGAAAGATGGCGACGAGATCCTGGAAAAGGCATTTTCAGCAACGATGTACGAAGACTCATCACTGCAGCAATAAAACGAGCTATCCAGGTAAGTGCACGGCCTTTATCGCAGACGCCCTGCAAAGGGCTGTTACGAGGACCCCCTTCTATTGCACAAACTCCATAATTTATCACTCGCACGCTAGTTGACACTTCTTTTTGAATATGGTGTATAAAAGGCTACGTGCAAAGTCCTCTACCCTCCTCCCTGTCGCCGAGGCATCGACCACGTGATGGCTCGTCCACACTTGCGGATCCATAGTCGAATTCCCGGGGAATTTTACACCGGGATGCGAAATTGGTTCGCCGCTGACGGAGTATTCGGCGGCGAGAGCAATCGGTACGGGACCGATTTTTCCCACGCGGAAGAAGTTTACGTGACATCGCAGCCAATCAGAATGCAAGAAGGAAATGGCGTTTACTGACGTCACATCGTAGCCGAATCGCCCTAGTTGTCTGGGTTGCCGCCTTAGTTGTCGGAGCTCCCAAGTTGTAACTCCCCTGAATAAGAAAGGTAGCGCCATGTTCCCCCCTGACGCGCACACCTTTTATCTTTATGTTTTGCTTTTTTACACCCACGCATCGACTGTAGTGCCGCCTGGATCGGGCTAAGATAGCAGACGGCCTTCCTATAGTTGCGTAAGAGCGGAGTCAAAGGCTGAAAGACACGCGCAAAAACATACACACAGGCTAAAAGCGCACTGTCATGGTCCACCAGCCTCGAAGGATGGGCTCAAAGAAAGACGATGAGAGCCGTGACGTTGCACAGTCGGCGTTATGTGATTGGCGGCATGAGCTCATTGCATGCACTGCACTCCGACAAAATAGGTATTCCTTCTCCCTCCTCCTTTGACGCGCACACCTTTTATCTTCATGTTTTGCTTTTTTACACTCGCGCATCGACTGTAGTGCCACCTGGATCTGGCCAAGATAGCCGGCGGCATTCTTCAAAGGATGGAGCTACTTTTCCGTATAAAAGGGCTTTACCAACTTGGCGCAAATGGCGCCGTCTCGTGGTAAGGTTGTGTCGGATTAAATATCAAACGAGACTAAAGAATTATTCAACGCTCTTTGAGAGAAGGCATCTGAACAACGAATACAGGTCCCAGAAAGCTGATCTCGGGAGTAAAATTGGCGCTAGCGGTACGTACGGCTAGCTGCTGTCTGCGTTTGCTCGCTATATTCTTATGGCATTCTCGTATCGCCGAGAGAATGTTGGGCACGTCCCTCTGCGCACTGTGGGCTGTTAGCTATATTATACCGCGCAGCAGCGAAGTGCTGGCTGCGTGAGCGCTTTTTCATACACTGCTGGAGGCTTCCTTCTCCGGTATCTACGAGTCACCGGAGTCGCGGGGGACGCGGCGGAAGGTAGCAAGTGTGAAAGGCGGACACTTTTTTCCTCGAGCTATGTCGTTTGGCGGCAAGAGAGCTTTCCGCAAGTGTGAAGGAGGCTCGACACTGAAAATTTACAGAGAGGCAAGGCAGCACTCTGGACATTCTCCGTCGTCTGCTACAACCGGTTCTGTCTGTGCCACGCTGGTGTGTAAACATCATTCCCGGCATTGCTTTTGCAAATCTTTCGAACTTTGTGGGCAGGCAAGGCAAAGCGGAATCGTTCACAACAGAAGTTGTACTCAATCGTTTTATGAAAAGAGAGCCTTATGTTTCCTTGTTTTACGGACATTTTAAAGCTTTATACCGAAGAATCTAATTCCCGTTCCCCGCTCTTTCCAGTCAAGAGTCGGACATTTTTCCAGTAACGAGCGCCGTCTGGGGAGTTGTCTGCGAACTACAAATGAAGGGCAGCCAAAGTTGCCTCCGTCCGTCAGAACACTTGGCATCGTGCCGATTTAGAATGTAGTTTTCTTTTTCGTTTTATTTTTACTTTTTATGCTCTATATATTCGTTGCTATAAAGAGTCGTAAAGACAAAATGCACGCAAATATAGACCGACACGCTGTTTACAAACAAGCCCGCGTTTGCCCACACTAGGGGTGGGCACCGCGCGTGCGCAGAAACTGAATTCGCGTGAAGGGAAACGTCTGCGCATGCGCAGTGCCGTCGGCAGCGCCTCCGCAGTTGCGTGACGTCAGGGCCGCGTGTCGGTCTATAGGTACTGAAAATGTTCGTTCAGTGGGACTTTTTATTTTTATAAATGTCATATTAAAGAATCTTACGATATGGCGCTTGTTTTGAACAGAACACATATATGCTTGGTGGTCATTCTTTCGTCACTCTGGTAATAGCCTCCAATACCAGAGGCTATGCTGTGCTTATCCCGAGGCGGCCGTAGCGTTCAATCTTTAAGAAGTTCTGATACCAGATCGTCAGCATGACGCGGATCGCTATCATTTATATCTCTTGCTGCCTTCCGAGGCTGACGAAACGCCCGTCTCCGATTCCGAAAACGCCCGACAGCGTGGATTATCAACCACTCAGCTGTAATCTCGTTCCGTTAGGCAAAGAATTTACGTTATGCGATGTTAAAACGAACAAACAATTGCCAGCGATTTGCAATTAAACCCCTTCATGCGTGGGACGCTGTTTCTAGGAGCGATTGTTTCATATCTTTGGAAGGCATTAAACAGTCGTTACGGTAGTGATAAGCCTACTTTTTGTGAATCTTGAGAAAACTGAATTAGTGTGTCACGTGACCAGTAGTGGGAAAGAACGACAAGTGGGGAGGTAGAGGGGGAAGGGCACTCTAGGGGGAAAGGAATAGGGGAGAGGAGAGGGATAGATGGGAATGGGAGGCAGATGAAGGAGTGAAGAGGACACTGTAGGAGGGCGAAGAGAATTCAGAAATGGGGAGGGAAAGAAGGAGAGAGTAATGGGAGGGAATTGGTGATCAGTAAGTAAATTTCCCCGCTCAATTTTGCGAGGAAACTGAATTGCAGAATCACATGACCAAGGAATTCGAAGAGGGAGGGAGGACTCCGTAGGAGAATGGGAGGGGATGGGGAGGGGGTAGAGAGAGAGATGGGGAGGTTAGTAATTGAAGGTGAGTGGGAGGGAGGAGACATGGGTGGGGAGGACTACCACCACCCAGAGTCAAGGCCGTAGAGCTTGGAGGCATAACGTCACCCACGTCAGAAGGAGGAGCCCATCCTGGAGTTTTGACTTCTGCCTTAGGCTTCTCATTGGGTTTCCCCACTTTCCTGTTTGTTTAAGTTTGCGTTTTTATACAAGAAAACGAAATGCTATATCGTAATTATATTTCTGAGCTGGCTTGCATCTTCCGCTCTTGTCATGTGTGCTGTTGCGTCTTTGAGTGTTACTGGTACGGCTTCTGTGTTTCGTTTCGCCTGTGGCTAGAGGAGCTGCACGAAGTCTCTCAAGCCATGTCGGGAGGCATCAATCGGCCTTTGTCTCAGGTACAAATAACTATGTTTACCTATGGCGTTGGCTTGACAGCATGGAAACCTTTAGGATGTAAAATCTTTTAGGCCGTTTTCATGTCTAATGGGACAATACGCGATAGAATCACGCGTCCATATCTCTCTTTATCAAAACGTCTGTTTCGCGTTAAAGCTACTAGCTCATGAAGGGTCTGGTGTTCTGTTGATGAATGGGTTCCGGTGCAATAAAGCCATTCGAATGAAAAAGGTGTGGGGCGATAAGTGATTAAAATAATGAAATAATAAAAGTCTCAGTAGTAAAACCGCGTCGAACTTAATTAATGGAATTGACTTTGTTTAACGTAATAAAAGGAGTGGTTTACTCATATTTTATCACACCCGTCATGTAGCGGTTATTTGTACAAAACAGAATTATCTTTCAAGGTGTGCGAGCGTCATTTCATGGACGACGACATACTTCGAGATGCTTGATTTCTGAACAATGCTACAGGACGCTTGGTGACAGATTTCCACCTTCGCGAAGAGGCAGTCCGATTGATGTTCCCCGACTGTCCATCTTACTTATCAAGACAACGCACCCGAAGGAGGACCCAGAGTCGACACGACAGCGTCTAGATACTTCTGCTATGGAAACAGCGTTTACAGCATCAATGGAAACGTTTCGCAAAGAAGAAACGGCGGACAGTATTCTCAGCGTAAACGTCCTAGCTATTAACGCGAGTAGCAAGCTCTCGGGGTTCTGGCATGCTGTCTAAGGCAATGAAACCGTCATTTATTGTACAGTGTTGAGGGTGAAGCGCCATGGATCAAATACTCGATTGTTGTGAATGCTAACCTGACGCTAACATTCTACATTGTGAAGATACCAATCGAAAAATTGGGATTTCAACCTGCATGTCTCAGCTGAGGCAAAGAGGAAAAGAAAAGTGATGGAGCTCTTTGAGGACTTCGAGAAGTGGGACAACTGTAAGCGCGTCACATAACACTACGTTTTATTGAACAACTATAAAAAAGGTCGGAGTTGCTAAAAATGCTGAAACAGCGCCAGCTTGTCCCGAACCTCACAATCTAACTGCTAGCCAACGGACACACGAGCGAGCTGGTGCTGAAGCATGTGTTGTGGTGCAGCACAATTATTTTGCTGAAAACATTTGTTGTGGAGTGAACGACAGGAATGTTGAAGCGGATGACAAATCTACGATACGAAAAGCTGAACTCTGCAAAGCAGAACTTCTTTATGAAAAATTCTAGTTTGTGCATATATATTTAGCGCTTGCACATTTACAGTGTATATAGTGCAATGTAGATAATCATATAATACTCGTTTTCCTATATATTGTTTGTCGAGAATCATATTTTTTTGTATATAACCATATATGCTGTTTGTATACGTATCGTGTTTGTCTATAATGTAATGTAGACAATCACAACATGCATATCTTCTTACACGTAATTAATATTGTTTGTAATCATAATATTGTTTGTACATACTCATATTCATTCTTGTATATAATGTAATATATTTAAACGAAAAAACATGTCCTCCGTAAAACATCGCTTTGTATGGGAATGATTTGTTTACCCTGTATGCCTCACTCATCACGGCTTAAAGAAAAACCTCGCTTAAGTAGTGTAAAAAAAAAACGTGTTACTTGACGAAGAATTTGCCCGCCATTCCCTCCCTTTCGCGCTCTACAGTAGCGCCGGTCTTTTGCAAACAGTCCCACTCTTTCGACGTGACAGAGGAGCATAAGGCTTTGCGTTCATCTCGGTGGTGTTGATGGGGTGAGAAAACTGGTGTTTCACGAGACGTATATTTTCCCGCTAAGTTAGTGGAAAAACTGAATTGTTGCATAGGTCACATGTCGTCAGGTCACGTGACATCGATTTCCCCCACTAAACTTAGCCGGGAAAATGGATTGGTGCCCAGCTCACAAGACGTGAATTTTCCCGCTAAATTTAGCGGGTAACTGAAGTGGTGCATAGGTTACGTGTCGTAAATTTTCAGCTATATTTATCGAGAAAAATGAATTAATGTTTAGACCAGAAGACGTGAATTTTACCCCTAAATTTAGCGGGGAAACTGAGTTGACTATATATTACGAGCCGACAATTTCCCAAAGGCTGTATCGGTCACGTGACGACACTTTCCCTGCCAAATTAAGCAGAAAATGCACGAACGGACGGAGAGATGAACGGACAAAATTTTCGAATTAGGGGGCAGCGTTAAACAGAAATTCAGGCTTTAAAACTTGCTCTTGTATTTCGGTCTACCGATCAAGCCGACATTTTCAGAAACGCATTTTTTGGGGATTATATCAACCTTTCAGGCACGCGATGCCATGTGTTGCACCGCCAGACACCTTTGTGCCATTTTTCGTTTTTTTCTTCTTCTTGAAGTTTTTAGCAGCTGCGGAAGCCTTCTCGTCGCGTCTCGCACCCTCTCTCCTGCATTCGTTTGTTTTCTTTCAAGTTGTGTTTTTTCTTCTGCACGTGCGTTGAGTGCACTGCGGAGTTGGCGGCGCAGGTGCTTGGATGCCGGCCAACTCCTTGGACCTTGGCACGCTACATTCTCAATGCTAAATCAGAGTTAGCTTTTGTAACGATTCCAAGACGCATGCGAACCTCGCAATTTAACTGCTGCATGCTTTTTCAAACGCGATGTAATTATACGTTGATAGCACTTGATGTCGCACCAGTAGTCATTGGGTGGCCTTGTTGTTGACGCGAATACCTTCTGCATCTCACATTTCGCACACCTGAATGTTATTTTTTCTTGGCAACAACAAGTAGGAATGACCACTAGTATGGAGAGATGACGTCACATGCAAGCCATGTATTCTTCATTTTGCAGAGGAGCTCCACCAGTTTTAGGACAATGTATTTGCGAGTTGTATTTCATTGAAAAGTGTAACGTTTAAGTGGGACGAAAAAGCGTTGCTTGCAGGAAAAGGTAAAATAACCGATGCATAGCCCATAGCAGGCAATGTATAACCATCCAAATTACATTGATTGTATAATTAGTCATAATAACTAGGAACGAGCAACCGAAACCAGAGAGATTCACCAAAGAACTCATCGGGAATCAAACCCCGGACCATGCGAACCGTGGTCCGAAATCTTTGCTCGATGCCACCAGTAGATGAACAAGAGCGCAAGCAACAGAACTAAATGTGACTTGCCGCCGACGGGCTCCTGCTGTAGCCCACGACTGTTCAAGGCGAGTGATACTTTGTCCAGTATGCCTGGCTCAGCACGCTTGATTGAGCATACTTAGTGTCACAGGAAACCATCGGAGGCGAGTTTTACTTCATACTTCGCCCGCAGTCGACCGTCGCCGCCAAGTGATACTTAGCCTAGCACACTAAGTCCGCAGGCTGCAGTCGCTGGCGAGTTATGTTTAGGCCAGAATGCTTCATTCACATGCAACCGTCGGCGGCAAGTCATTCTCGGTCCCTTAGACCGCAAGCGACCGTTGGCGGCGATTGATAGTGTAGGAGGGAGGGTCGGCCACCACGCCCAGAGGCCGCTGCCGACCACCCAGAGAGGACAATGTCCGAGGAGCGCAACAGCGCACGAAGGACAGGTGCGAGTGGCTATTAAAGAGGGGACACGCCCAGGGAAAGGAGGAGACAGACCGAGGTCACAGAGCCGTGTAGATCGAACGCTACGGCCATGTTATACCTCAGCACTAACAACCCATTTCTGTCACTCTAATATATGCAGTGCCTTGTTATGGAAAGCCCGGCTTCGTGTTTTTCCTCCCGGACGGGCATGCGGCAAGGCAACCCTGCCACATGGCGCCCAACGCACTTCTGCTGCCCTTCTGTCGGAGCGACACGGGGCTGGGTTTCTTCTCTCAGTAAGGTTTTTTAACCGTGGTGTTTTTTTCTTTTCGAGGTAGTGCTTAAATTCGCGACAGCGCGATTTCTCGCTGAATTGGAGCCTCAAAGCATTGCTTAGTCACACGGGGACGTGTTTATCGCTTTGGGGGCGTGTTTATTTTTTCTCAAGTGGAGCTACCGTCTGTTGCCGCGCACGTTTCTCTTGTCTGCTTGGCGTTTCTGTTTTTTCCCGCCATGTCTCCCACACTACGGTATGAGATGAAGGATGGCGAAAAGCCTGGAGCAAGCGTGGATCCCGAAGCAGGCTCGGCGGATGCGCAAGCCGAATTGCTGCTGAAGGTGGCAGCCATGTGTGATGCGATCACACAGCGTCTCACCGTGCAGCAGTCACGTGAGCCAAAGCTGCGTCCACAGCTGATGGTGCCGGTCTATACTGGCTACAACGACGCCAAGTCAATCGCCGACTTTCTGGGTGAGCTCGACGTGTACAAAGCCGTCTCAGGCGCCTCGGAATCCCTCGTGATAAGCCGAATATTCCCACTCACTCTAAAGTCTAGTGCTGCATGCTGGATAAGGCTGCAACCTACGTTCACCAGCCTAGCGGAGTTCGAGCGGCAATTGCGTACACAGTTGCTGCACCCTGATTACGAGCTACAAATCTTGAGAGAACTCGAGTCGCGAACGCAACATCGGAACGAAAGCCTGGTTCAATATGTTCGCGCATTGCAGGAACTCACACGAAGGGCGCAACCTAATGCCTTTAAGTCGGAGATTATAGCTTGGGTCCTCAGACAATGTCACCCAAAGTACCACGTGTATCCACACGGCCGCACTTTTGAGACCATCGAAGAGCTAGCCCGGCATGCCCGCAACACAGAGAAAATCTTCCTCGCTCTGAAGAGCTATTTTCCACCCCCTTTGGCCACAAACTCGCTCGACCCCGCATGTGCTTGGCAGAGACCCGAGGCAATCCCGGCGCCAAGACCTCCACGAGATGGGCACAGAATGCCCAATCAAACAGCTGGAGGCGCTCCAGTTTTGGTTCAGTGCGGGGCAACTAGAGGACGTCTGAAGAGCGCCCTGGTGCAGGTGACTCAAACGGGTATTCGGACCAATGCCACAACTGTGGACAACGCGGCCACTTCCAAAGAGAGTTCCCAAATACAAAACCGAGGCAAAACGAAACAAATGGCGGAAGAGCAGGAAGTGAGTGGAGGGATTGTGGAAATCTGGTCAACCCTCGCGCGCCTATGGGCCGTGAAAATCCGAAGAGTCACGTGGCAACCCAATAGGGAAACTATTAGGGCCGGCGCCAATGACCCCCATTGCAAAGCCACCGATGGCCACTATCACAGCCGGGGTTACGCACGCAGCGTCACTTGTTTCATCGGTATGTCGAATTCAGCCTAGCAGCGAGATGATCGAGCCACGCATGAAGATCACTTTGCTCGGTTTTCCTTTCGCCGCGCTTTTTGATGCCGGGGGTGCTATCTCGCTTATAGGAGACGCTGCGTATGAACTATAGGAAACAAAATATAATAACCTTTCGGTCGGCATATACACGTCTGCAGTTAGTTTCCGGTTCAACAATATCGGCGGGCGGAGCCTTAACGCTTAAAGTTTTATTTAATGAGAAGAGGCGGCGTCAGCGCTTTCTGTATGTCCCAAGACTGGCCGTACCCGTGATCTTGGGTCGATATTGTATTGCAGGCGTAAGCATGACGCTCGACTTCCCTGGGGGCGGCTATCGTCTGGGAAACAACGCGGACCTGACTCCGTTCACTAGACCAGAGAACTGCATCACTGGCCAAACCCTCCCAGCCCACTTCTCAACACCTGCAGCTGCCCTACTTTCAGAAATCTCGGATTTCTGATAGTAGGGCAGTAGGGGGAGGAGTGTGACGTTACAACTGTCACACTCCTCCCCCTCAACTCACAGTGTCAATCAAGGAGAGTACCGTATTGGAGGCCTACGCTGTCTAGTTGATCGTCTCAAAGTGTCATTTATCAAAGGTTCCGTCTGCACATCCTGTCCTGACCGTTCCCGCACCGCACTCGGAGTCTGTATATCGGCTCTAGACACACCAGAACCACCCGTGTCACGCACACGCTCACTAGGTAGGTTTACCACACTGTCTAATGGTGTCTGCCTCAGCTACGCTGTCTTCCGGCCGCATGAGGGTTTGTTGTCCAAGAGGCATGTTCAAAACACTCTCCAATGGTGTCTGCGCATCCATGTTGTCTTGTGCAATCTCCAACGGCTGCTGCACATCCAAGGTGCCTTGTGGTGGGACTGGGGTTCGTTGCCTCAGGTGATCCCCGTGGCGATTCCAAGTGCCGCCCTCTTCCAGCATCACTCGTGCCGACGATGCACTGGTGGGATGCTCAGCTATCGCAGGGACCCAGCGATCTTTGGGCCTGAAATTTCGAGCGCAGACACGGTCACCAGGCTGTGGTAATCTGTCTCGCCTTGCCGATTTGTCCGCTCGCCCTTCTGCTCCCTATTAAAAAACGTACGAGAAACATACCTGCTGCTCAACAGTTCTGGTGTGACACCAACATAATTTCTTGTTATTATGGATACAGCTAGTTTGGTTTGGCGTTGTGCATAACTGGAGACACCGGCACCGCTATGGCTCCGCCATTTCTACACAGGCAGCCAGTTTGCTTACCGATATGAAATCGGTGTGCCTGGTATGATTTTGCGTCCGATGACGTAGGCGACCGACAACTTTCCATTAAACGCTTATACCACAGGACGACCGCTAACATCAAAATCATCCATGCAGAGAGGCGACCGCCATCTTCCAAGAAAAATGTCCATCATTTACCAACGGTATCGTTACATATACAGTACATGTCGAAACGGAACATAGGCCGACTTTGAGCTCACAGAAATTCCTCGGTCAACTCTTCACGGCGACGTCTTGGGGCGACTGTCTCGAATAATGTGCTCCACAAGTATTCGACAGTCGCATCAGCCGTACCGGAAAGCAAAGCCAACGTGCACGCAACAAACCGGTCGTGACACCAAGCCGAGGATACCGCGTCACCGGTAGACAGCGGCAAACGGCCCGTTGCTCGTATTGTGGGCTGTGACTCATACTCGGCCAACTCGGCGACTTTTTCTGGCTCCTCTCGTCGCCTGAACCAGCCGCAAACCCACCACCCCGCAACCGTTGCCGGCGTCGGAGAAAGAGAAAAGCGAAACCGAAACGTAAAGCTTCCGCCCGGTGGCTTCCGCTGCTGCGGCTTTGCTAACTTCCACGCTTCCAGTTCCCGTCGCCGCGAAGATGGCGTCGTAGTGGCGTGGGGGTCGTCGGCTCGTTTTACTTTTACGGGACAGCTGTTTGGCGGTCCGCTTGTAGTGCGACTCTGGTTCTCAACTCGACGGCGCCTCTCATAGGTCAACCAGGCGTGGTCAGCGAAGCGCAGCCAGCTCGCCTCGTCCGATCGCCGGAGACTTCGAAGTTCGACCAGTTCGCCCGCTAGAAGCTTAGGATCCGAAGGCGCCTGTCTCCGTGAAGCGGTAAGCGAATCTCGTCCCGTTTTCGTTCTACTTTTAAATTATGTTAGGTGCGCTTCAGTGTAAACATGTGTGCCAAGTGTTCGTTACAATTTTGAGCTAGAGTAATAGACGATTTGCTATTTTCCCAAGCACCCCGGCCCGCGCGCGAGGAATTGTCGGGGAGACTGTCCCTGGCCTGGCCGCTCTGCCTTGAGATCGCATTGCCTTGTCGCTTGCATCCTCTTAATCCTCTGTTTTTCAATTCCATTGCCTAGTTTTATCAGTACAAGTGTATATTTTATTGCTTTTTAGTGTTTCTATTCTCTTCTGCGCGCGATATTTCTTGTTTATATATAGTATTTGTGTCTTTATTTAGCCTTTTTCGACAGGAGTGCCGACGGACAATTCTTGGAATCTTGACTTCGAAACATCCTGGTTTAGCTTTCTTTAGCTTTTCTTTGATCGTTTGTACCACCCTCTCTGCCGCGCCGTTTGAGGCAGGGTGATACGGTGGAATAGTGATAGCACGAACTCCATTTCTTGCCAGGAATTCTTTGAATTCCGCACTGACGAACGCCGGGCCGTTATCACTGACGACAACATCAGGTAGGCCGTGTGTGGCAAAGATCGATCTCAAGCACTCCACTGTGGCTTTAGCCGATGGCGAGGGCACCCGGTGCACTTCCACCCACTTGGAGAATGCATCAACTAGCACCAAGAAATAGATGCCCTGAAACGGCCCCCAAAGTCAACATGTAGACGTGACCATGCATTTTCCGGGAATGGCCATGGTGTTTGTTGCACCGACCTCGGTGCCCGCCGGTGAACTTGGCATATGGTACAACCATTTACTTTGTTTTCAATAGCCTCGTCTATGCCTGGCCACCAAACATGGCTCCGAGCGACCATTTTCATTTTCTCAATACCCGGATGTGTCTCGTGTAGCACGCTCAACACCGCTGGCCTTAGTGATGTTGGTACTACTATTCGGCAACCCCACAATACACAACTGTCCTGCACTGAACATTCCTCTAGTCGACATGAGAACGCCCTCCAATCAGCAGATTCCGGCAGACGCTTCCCAGACCACAAAGCCTCTCGTACTGTCGACACTATGGGATCCTTATTTGTAGCCTGTGCTACCGCTGCTGCCGACAACAACGACGGAAACGCCTTTTCCAGCATGAACACTTCTCCAGCCACGTGGTCCTTGAACGAGGATCCAGGCAGTGGCAGCCGACTCAGCCCATCGGCATTTCCTAGATTGACCCCTGGTCGATATACCAGTCGATAGCAGTAAGCGCTCAACGTTAACGCCCATCGAAGCACTCGAGGAGAGCACTGTTGTGGGATTCCCCGATCATGTCCTAGAAGACTCAGCAATGGCTTGTGGTCTGTGCAAATGTCGAATTGTCGACCCCACACGAATTGGTTGAATTTTGTCACTCCGTATATTACGGCCAGGGCTTCTTTATCTAGTTGGCTGTAGTTTTTTCAGCTGCGGTTAGACGCCTGGATGCAAAAGCAATAGGCCTTTCTTCCCGGAACTTGTTCTGTGCGCCAATACCGCACCAACACCATATGGTGACGCATCGCAGCATAGTACCACCGGCTGGCTCGGGTCATAATACACTAGTACTGATGCAGACGTCAACATCGCTTTGCTTGTATTGAACGCCGCTTGTTCCTCAGCACCCCAACTCCAAGCCTCCCCTTTTTTCAGCAGTTTATGGAGGGGATGCAACACCGACGACACGTTTGGCATAAACTTCCGGTAAAAGTTGAGTAATCCAAGGTAGCTCTGTAGTTCTTTGACATTCGAGGGTTCTGGCGCCTCGATTACCGCTTCGATTTTTTGGGTGCGGGGTGAATTCCTTCAGCGTCAATAATGTGTCCCAAGTATTCCACACTTCTTTGGAAAAGTGAACACTTTGCCAGTTTGAGTTTCAACCCGGCCTCACTTAACTTCTCTAAGACTGCCTCCAGATTCTGGCAGTGGTCATTTTCTGTTGCACCTGTGACCAAGATGTCGTCACAAATAGACAATGGTGCCGTTACAATCTCGTAGAAGATTTTCCATCTCTCTTTGAAATATGGCGGGAGCCGACGCTACTCCGAAAGGCAGCCTGTTGTATTGAAACAGTCCTTTCTGCGTGTTAATTGTGACAAACTTCTTAACTGCCGGCTCCAGTTCAATCTGCTGGTACGCATCGCGGAGATCTAGCTTAGAGAACGTTGTTCCCCCAGCAAGCTTCGCCCACATCTCTTCCAGTCTCGGTACCGGATACACTTCTGTAATAGCCACTTGGTTGACTGTGAGTTTAAAGTCGCCACAAATTCGTATCCTACCATCCTTCTTTAGTACAGGTACGATAGGCGCCGCCCACTCTGACGTTCGTACGGGGGTCAAAATCCCGTCGCGCTGTAAGCGTTGCAACTCTTGCGCTACCAGGTCTTGCAACGCAAAAGGTACAGTTCGCGGTCGGAAAAACCTAGGTCTGGTTCCCTCCGGTACGCTGATAGTCGCTTTCATTCCTTTCAGCGTCCCTAATCCTTCAGAAAACACTGACTGAAATCTGCCTGCCAACTCTTCAGTGCTGCTCACCTGATGCACATTGACCAGCTGATCTAGAGGCATGTTGAAAGCCCTTGCCCAGTTCCGTCCCAGAAGAGCCCGGGAACCACCTCGTACAACAAACAAAGGTAGTGGCTCAGCTTTCCCGCCAAACTCCGCGGTGACCGTCGCCTTGCCGACTACGGCAGCCAGCTGACCGAAGTAGCCCCGCAGTTTAACAGTTGATGGTTCGATGACGGTATCTGGAAACCGTCTTTCGAACTCAGTCTCATCCATAACCGAAAACACAGCTCCAGTGTCCAGCTCCATTTGTACAGTTTTTCCTTGTATCGTCACTTCTGCAAAAATTGGCGGGTCCTTGAACTCTGGTGCCTCTTTTCGGCCGTTCCCCAGTAGCGCTGTTTTTTCGCTCGGGGTTAACGGCCAGAGGTTCCCCACGACGCTCGAATCTGACTCTTCACTGTCTTGAGCTTCCATGACGTGCACCGAACGGTTTGCTGGTGTCTGAGTCGAGTTCAGCGTCTGCTTCATGTTTCCTTCGCGATGTTTGTTGTTGCTGCTGACTCTGCTTTCGTGGCTTGTCTTGTTCTGGCACAGTCTTGATATATGACCTCGTTGCCGGCATTTGAAACAAACACTATTTACAAACTTGCACGTTGATTCCCGGTGCTTGCCGCCGCAACGGAAGCAGCTGCGTCGCTCTTCCGCTGACTGCGCCGATGTCGACGGTGCTGTCACGCGGTTCACCGCTGTCTCGGCTGTCCCGCTTGCTCGGCCGGTTATCTGTTCAGCACCTCTTGCGGCGGCTTCCATGCTTGTGATTAACTCCACCGCCCGATCCAACGTCAAGTTTGGCTCTTCCAGTAGCCTCCTCCGCATCACGTCATTCCTGATGCCGTGCACGATGCGGTCCCGAAGGTTGTTCGCCAACTCCGCCCCGAATTCGCACCGGTCGGCCAATTGGCGCAGGCCGGCGACAAACTCCTTCACGGTTTCCCCGATGTCTTGTGTGCGGCAATAGAAATGATACCGTTGTACAATCACCGACGGTCGCGGGGAGTAATGCTCTGTCAGCAACTCAAGACTTCTGGCGAGAGGGGCCTCCGAAGGTCGCATGGGTGCCAGCAGCCTGCGCAGCAATGAGTACGTTGGCCTGCCACAGCTGCTCAGAAACACGGCTCGTTGCTTGTCTGCGACGATGTTGTTCGCGATAAAGTACTGATCCAAAATCTCGACATACTCTTCCCATTCCTGACCGCCTTCCCCCGTGAACGGCTCTAACTTTGGCATGATGTTCGCGGTGGATTTCGCCGGAACCCGGTCAAATACTTGTTATAATAACATGGTTCGTAGTCTTAATCTCGTCGCCAGTTGTTAAGATAACAAAAAAGGTTTTATCGCTCGCCAGAACAGCAGCACTTGCCAAGCCCCTCGTAGCCCCGTCGTCCTTCTCTTCTTCTGGCTCTACACCAGCTAGTCAGTTCACGAGCGGCTACCGCCCTGTTACCTGCAGCTCCCTTGTTACAACTGTCACACCCTGCACAAAGTGTCCTGGCACTGACCTCGAAAAGGGACAGCTGGAGGACGTCCATTGGCCGTTTTACTCGATGTTCACGGGAGCGACCAGGAAAGACGGACATCCTGCTGCATCGGTATGAAACCGGTAACACAGCGCCTTTGAGGTGCAATCAACGCCCCATCTGTATCGGT
>JAZHYW010022793.1:0-33569 GCA_037355805.1 Ixodes ricinus | reverse complement strand
AGGTACGCACATATTCGAGATTTCTCCTAGAAACTGAGTGGTGTCTTTGACATACGAATCAAGAGTTGTAGGAATATTGCTTATTAATTTGTCTATAAAGCCGGAGATAGGTTCGGTTATTGTACCTATGCCCGATATAATTGGGCGCCCTGGGTTACCAGTTTTATGAATTTTAGGAAGCATGTAGAAGCGACCTGGTCTTGGATTTAGTGGTTTCATCACATTATGCTCGTTAAGGGTTATGTTTCCTGTGTCCAAGAGATCTTTCAGTTTGGACGTTACAATGCGTGAGTAGTGAATCGTTGGATCCCCCTGAAGACGCTCATAAAATTTTGGATCATTAAGTTGGCGGTATCCTTCTCGAGTGTAGTCGGCAGTGTTAAGGATCACAATTGCTCCCCCTTTATCAGCTGGCTTTATCGTTATATCGGTCCTGGTTCCCAGAGTTTTCAGGCAATCCCTTTCAGATTTCGTTAAGTTGTACCGTTTTCCTTTCCGCTTATGGTATTCTCGCATTATGTCTCTTTGTACAGCTGCTATGTAAAGATTGAGGCAGCCATTGCGATGAGGTTTCGAGCGTCCAATTGCTCTTTGGGCGTTGTTGCGTGTTCTGAGAATTTGAAGGCCTGCCTAAGAAGTATTCCCGCAATCTTAAATTTCTTGCAAAATTATCAAGGTCTCGGAGTAACTGGAATTCGTCAAAGAAGCCTGTTGCTGGGCAAAAGTTTAGCCCTTTTGAGAGCAATTTTTCTTCGTCAGATGATAAGGTAATTTCAGATAAGTTAACAATTACGGTGTCACAAGGTTCGGTGATGTTTTTTTCATCAGCTGTTTGCTGTCTGGGCGGTTGAATATTGCTACTATATTTATATAGCGTCAGCGCAGGTAGTGTGGGGTTGGGAACCTTGTCTCGTTCGAGCTTACGTAGTTTGGTGGTTATAATACTTCGGTACTTCATTTCCTCAAACGCCTCTAAGGTTGTTATCTCCTCTTTCGACAGGGGGTCATTTGAGCGGAGGAGGGCGGTGGTAGCAGTAGTTAATTGATTTATCTGTTTTTCGCTATGATTGATAGAAATTTGTACTAGTTTAAGAGAGGCCTCCAGGAGAACGTTTTGCCAGGCCGCACGGTCGCGTTGATCAAGGTTTGTCGTAGCGGGAGGGAGGGAGAGCGTTAATCCTTTTGGTGTGATTCCTGCCTTTAGGTACACTTGCAGCGTTGATTGATGAAGCTCGTGCCTGATTCGTTTATCGGATAACTTTCGTACTTTTAGAAATAAGGCACTGTAATTTTGAGTGGGGGAACTGGACTCACCGATTTGTGGTCAATCTTCCTTAGGGCGGGGACTTGGCGCAGCTGCCCTGCGGAGGTTGTACAGTCTCGTAGCGCTTCTCTGTCGTAGGGGTGGCTGGGGCGCCATACTCTCGGCGAGCGTCGGGTACCCGTCGGCGGTTGGGAGGGGATGGGGATGTTCTACGGAGCTCTGCACAGGAACGTTAGGGCGCAGATGCGGGGCGTCTTGGTTCTCGGGGCGGGTGCCGTATTGTCTTGGGGAAGTTGAGTTGCACCGCTGGGGCGTGTGGTCATCCCTCAAGGAGCTCTTCCTCTGTCGCAAGTTGACATCGGACGACTGTGGCGTCCTCGGCATGGTGGATGTTGACTGTGTGCCACAGTACACTGTGTCGGGCGAAGCATGGCTTCCCGTGTCGGCCGCATCGGTGATTCTGATAGTTGGCGGGGTGTCGCTCCATCCCGCTGGTTCTTGGTTTGTGTTATTCATGATGACTTGTTGGTAATGGAGTGCCAGAAGGGCTACACCCTCAAAACTTGGGTGGAGACCATCGGCTGCAAGGACGCGTCGCGCTGGCATCTCCGAGAAGGCGTGGTGAATGTAGAAGGTGCCTGAGTCACTACGACAGAGTCTGCTCACTTCGATGTTGAATTTGGTGACTTGCTTGTTAAACCACCATACAAATTGGTGGTTCGAGAAGCGCCGGCGGCGGTTTGCACTACGGGGCAAGACGAGGCCAATGTAGATGGGTCCAATCTGCGGTCTCGTTGATCGAATGTAGCTCAGGAGCTCGTGGAGGTGTTCCAGGCTTGCTTGGGCGCCGTCCTTGGCGAGGTCGTTGGTTCCAATGTGCAGTATTAAAGTGCTGACAGTCTCTGGCACATATTCTAAAAGCTGCATCACGTCCGAGAAGCGGCCGCCGCTGTATGTTATAAATCCGGGGGCCTCGCTGGAGTACGCGTTGAAGTGTTGATATAGGTATTTTGCTTGCGAGTCTCCAATGATTGCGGTCTTGATCGAGCACTTGGGGTACTTCATAGATAGACGCTCCGCAGTACGGGGGCCGGTAGCCATTGTTAAATGCAGGTGAGGCAGAGTAGTTTGAGAACAATGGACCGGGAAAATGTAATAAGTCAGAGATCCGTACTTGCGGAGTTGCTATGCTAAGAGTTTATTGTATGTATTACGACAGTTTCGCCGAGAGGCTCGGCTTCGTCAGGAGATCATACATGTGAGGGCATCAGACTGCGCAGAGCAGTAGGCGGCCATTGGGGCTGAGCAGTACAATAAACTCTGTAGCATAACAACCTGCCAGTAAATGCAGTCCCTCTGACTATATATATATATATATATATGCTATTTTTCTGTGCACATTCCTAGTGGAAATTATCTTATTAATCAACAATTTCGTGGTTCCGCCGACCGTTCTGCCACGAAATTAGAAACGGTCGCATATGAACCCAACAACAAAAACACAGGAGGCTTAGTGGATGAATAATAAGGATGAATTTAATTTTTTTAAATTGTGTTTTAGGCTTCTGGGAACCTCCGGGCATACTGCCTAAATTTTTATAGACATTTGTGACGCATATTTCTATACCTACTGAAAGAACTGAAGAAACCGGAAACTCAACTATCTGCGTCTTCGTTTTTGGGCCTCCGAAAAACGGAGGTGACGTAGGAGTGATGTCACACGTGAATTGTCGGTACCGGTAGCATTTAGGCGTCGAGACTCTGGTTACCGCGGTGGGTTATAGCAGCGCGGTGGCGCGGTCGTTTCGCCGAATTTGTCAACATGGACGGCAATGCCGCTCTCGCGAGCGAGTTCGAGCTTCCGTTCGGTAACCGGAACACCAACGGAACGGGAGTACGTGCGTGGCGGCCTCTGCTATCACCCGACGGAGACCGCACAGCCGGCAACGAGCGGCCTGCATGCCGAAGGACGGACGCCGGGGAGATGCCGAGGTGAAAGCGGCAGCGATCTGGCCGTTCTGGCCGTCAAAGCGGCGCGTCAGCGACCAATCGCTGACGGCGACGTCGCAAACGGCGCGGTCAGCCCGTTTCGTGCGGGGTATGCGTGCGACGTCACAAACGGCGCGACGCGCCGTTTGTGACGTCGCGCGTCTGGCCCTGCATCGGTCACGCGAGCTCCGCTTCTCCTGGCTTCTCCCGCAACCTCCGGGCGTCGCCCCAGTCGATCCCGGTGCAATTATTACCGCGACTGTTTTATTGATTTGCGCGGCACACAAGCGCCGGTTTCGGCTGAAATTTGGGCAACGTGGCCTGAGACGTGCCTGGAACCCAGTTCAATCGCCAAAAAGATGTCCTAAATTGCCTTCATTGTCCCTTTAAGAAGCAGTGGTTTTTGTGTTATTTTTTCCCTCGAAGCCACTCAAAATCACCTGTTTAGCGCCTTTTTTCTTCCTTTCGCCCATGATATGCGTTTTCCGGTTTCTCTGTCAACCTTTCTGCTCTGGCGTCTTGGCGCGCTGTCCCTTCACTTCTCGTCCAATGCCCGCATGCTTCTGAACTAAAGCGGCAGGCGGAAGCTGTAAAAAAAGCAACGGGTTCTCCTTTCGCCTTCCTCGTTCTTTTCGGGCTCGTTTTTCGTTAAGACATTGCGGAATGCACGTGCGGCGTCGTGCATTCTAAATGTCTTGGCACCGCCACGATTATGGGCAGTCCAGCAAAAAGGAAGGGAGAATCCAACTCGCCTCTCTCTCCTCTTTCACTGCCTTCTTTTCATTTTTTTCTCCTTTTAACCTAAAGTCGTTCCCTTCCACTGTTGCTTTTAATCTCGGGCATTTGTGTGATCCCAGAGGTCATGAAGCAGAGTCGTCAAACCGGACTTCTGAACCGCCACGCGTGCGACCTATGAATTCTGGTTTTTGTGCCTCGCAATCCCCGCCCCACATTTTGCGAGTTAACACACTGACGTCAGTAGTGTCACCTCACTCAGTTAGTTACACTTCACTACACATCCGTAACTATATCAACAGCGAGGCGTCAAGCGTTTTGTTTCAGATACTGCTGCTATCTCATTCTTCAAGAGGCGGAGTAGCGTCACATTCAGCGCGCGAATTTAGTGAAAAGACGACTTCCTGCTTGAAACGTTTGGCGGTCTCGCGATTTCCTTTTATGTCCCTAACAAGTAGAGGCGTGTCGGTATAGGACCGAAATATTCAAAAACCAGGTTCCGATGCAGGAGATATAAATTTATTAAGTACGTGTTTTATCTTCCTGACTCAATAATCCTATCAACATGAACATTTATCGCTTTGTGTCTGCTTTGTTCTTCAAGTCACTCTAGCATGCATGAGTGCGCGCGAGCTTCCGAGAATGTGACCAATGGACCGGCCGGATCTTCCTACGACGGTGGAGGAGAGACAGTGTCGGGCTGCAGTACGTCCGGTGCTCGGTTGACGGCCATGAATAGCGCCTCAGCAAGCGACGTCGTTCGAATGGTGCTCCAAGCTGAGGTGTCTGCGAGATGCAGCTTGGGCATGTTGAAACTGATGCGTGGACTCAGGAACCTTGAGCCTTGGGCACTCAGACGTAAGTTTTTAATATTTGTGTATGTTAAGCTTGAAATTAAAATGGAGCTGGTCATACCAATGCATGATATATTGATTGGAGATTTGTGATTTTAGAACGTAAAGATTTGCTGACTTTCTAGAAATATTACGTATGTTTTGTAATTTTCGCAAGAACGTGAAGCTCCAAATAAAAATTTAACAATTTTACGTGTTGCCTTCTCCGGGATTCGTTTGAAAATAGTGATTAAACAGCTCTCACTGATGCAAGTCAGTAGAATATGCCTTTTTCACATAAGTTACGTTTAGCATGCTTGTACATCTAGTAAATGCAATTCTTCGGACGGCTTCTTCGCAGATTTGGAAAATAATAACGGTCAAAAGGTTCATCAAAATATTCCTTCAGAAGCTGGAGTTCAGAATCTTGTATTTTCATCAGTTTGATAGCGTTGGTTAATTAGAAAACACTTTACGTCATTAATAAAATGTGACATCACAATGTTAGAGAAAACAGCTCTACAACAGCACCTCGTAGAAATGACGCACAAAATACCATGCGTTTTATTTCAAACTTTTCACTGTTTTATATGAAGTTCGCTGCCGCACCACTTTAGGTTATAAATCAATCACACGTATGTTTTGTGCATAGATATCTGAAATAATAAAACGAGGTGTATTTTTTATTTTTCTTACAAAAATCAGCAGAACCCATTTCATGAATCACAAAACAGTTTGTAAACAAAATCATTGCCAGAACACTGAAGCTCCAAGTACTCGGGATTAGGCTAGCCCGCTCCGGAAACACTCATTGCGCACCGAACACGCCGTTAAACTACTCTTGTAGCAAGAACTTTATTTGTCAGACAGTCCGAGTGCTAGTATCCATCGAGATTTGAGCTAGCCAGCTGCAGCTAGAAATGACGGGAACGCTGCGTACAACATTCATCCGTCTCGTCAGTCCATTTGGCCGTTTTTATGAGTGTTTCGTGCGATCGATAAGAGCGCATGCGATCCCCGTAAATAGGTCGCAGCCGTACTTCACGGAAGGAATGGCAAGTATGCCTCGTCGAAAACCCACCTTGTGCTTCCGTTCCAAACTATTGAATTCATTTTATTTACTCCCATAATACAAAATGGGCGATGGAGGCAGGAGAAAAAGCTGCAGAATTGCAGCTTGACGAAGCCCCTGCCCCCTACAGGCAGATCGGTCAGCGGGATATAATTACATCATTTGAGACAAAACAAAACAAAAAGAACATTTATGCACCACACCGAGAAGTATGTTATGAGGAGGATAATATTTCACGCAATCTCTTCTTATTTAAATTTTCAATGCAGACACCTTGTTCTTTGAAAAAAATTCAATACTGTTGGAAGTGTGTGCTGAATCATCTGAAGCCCGTAATTAGTTCTTGACGTGGTACTCTCAAGGTTCCGGCGCTGTGCATATCGTATGCAATATTTTTGTTAGTTAATTTGGAAATTTGCTGTAATGGATGATTAGGAAATTTAAGTGATGCCACATACATAGTTGTTAGCTTATATTTAAAATATTCTTTGATTTTCATTACTTTATGCTTACAGAAAAGAGGTTCAGTGTGTGCGCTATACGACTCATTAGTTATGATGCGAATTGCTTTTTTCTGCGGCAAAAACAACTTGTACTTCCCAAACTAGATGACAGTATGACATACGAGTATTGAATAATGCGTTGTAAAGTAAAAGTTTTACAACGAGCTGGTAGTATATAGCGATGCTGATATAGAATACCTATGATGCTCGAAAGTTTGAGATTAAGCTTTTAAACATGCGAGTCCCATAACATATGGTCAATGAAAAGTACGCCTTAATGTTTTAAGAGTAGTTACAAAATTAGCCTCGAGGAATTCATCATTATTTTGTGGTGGCCTTACACACTGTACCTTTCGGTTTGAAAATAATTGCATTTGTTTTTACTTTCATTAATTTTTAGAGAATTCGAAACAGTCCACCAACTAAGTTTTTCAAGGGATATATTTGCATCGGTAATTAAACTATCAACGTCTTTCCTGAAAAAATATACTAGTATCATCTGCATAAATGACAAATGAGGTCTTACTTTGCGATAGTAACTATATCATTTATAAATAGGTTAAACAGCAGTGGCCCCAAAACACTACCTGTGAGGTACTCCTGTCCGAACTACTTTTAGCATTGAAGAATATCCGTATATTTCAACAGTTTGATGCAGGAAACTCAAGTAGCTTTCTCGTAAGAGCCAGGGAATGCCCTCAAATTCCATAAAGAATATAGTTTTTCAAAGAAAACTTTATTACTCAGCCGGTCAAAGACTTTCGAAAATCAATAAATATAATAAAGTTAAACACTTGTTTTCAAAATTGTTTAAGATAATTTTTGCTGTAGAAGAGCCTGAACTGGCTCTTCTACAGCAAAAAGAATTATCTTAAACAATTTTGAAAACAAGTGTCCAACTTTATTAATATTTATTGATTTTTCGAACTCACTGAACTGTATAGCGACCTTTCCGAAAACCATACTGAGAATCTGTAAGTAATATATTTTTTCACAAAAATTATTAAGCCTAACATGAATAACTTTATCTCAACCCTTGGAAAAAACAGGCAATATTAAGATAGGTCTGTAGTTGGACATATTTATTTTTGTCTCCGGAGTTGTATAACACAGATACCTTAGCTATTTGCATACCTTTAGGAAAAAACACCAGTCGAGAGTGACAAATTTAAGATGTGTAAGACAAGGTGAGATAATGTCAAGCACGTATTTTATTGGCTGCACCTGCGTATTCCGTTAAAATCGGTACATTTACCGTTTTGTTAGGGTTCAAAAATGCCGAGCTTACCTCGCTCTCGATGGTAGGAAACATAAAAGAGTTTTGCGGAAATTCCTTGAGTTAAACACGGGGAACCGCTTGTTTGCGTAGGGAAAACAAATTTGTGAAATAATCATTAAATTTATTTTGCTAGTTCAACTCCACTCAACTTATTTCCTTCTATTATAAGTTCCTTATAACGTTATCGATGATTGATCCGGTCTAATAAAATATTATGCTTTTTCCCAAATTACGTCACTTCAATTTTCTACTGTGAAACATTCTGTAATAATATGAACATTTTGCTTTCCTTAGCATACTGGCTTTCTCGTTTCGACACTTCTAAACTTTTGAAACAAATCGAGGTATGTAGTGCTCAAAATACGTGCATAGAGCTTGTCTCTTTAGTTATCATTCTTAGTATTACTTTGGTGACCCAAGGTTTCTGAGACTTTTTAGATATAGTTACTTTTCTAGGCTTAAAACATTCTTTATATATAGCATCAAATTAATTTATAAAGTAATCGTACGCTTCATCAGCCGAGTTCCTTGAGAGCACCACATTCTAGTTTTTAGATGCCACGCAGTGCCTGAACATTTCTAGCGTTTGAACGTTAACAACTTGACAATAATATGCGGTATCATTCCTAGAGGCTTCCCTTTCATTATCTAAATCAGCAAAAAAATAAATTGGAAGATGGTCACTGATATCAAAACACACTACACCAGCAGAGAGCCGAGTCCGAGTTATATTTGTGATAAACAAGTCCAGTAACGTTTCACTGAATGAAGTAACGCAGTAGAAAAGTGATTACAAACAAAGATACCAAACGACTGAAACAAAGTAAAAAATTCAACTTGACGCCCAGAAACAGAATTCATATCAATATTGAATATACGCACCTGTGTCAATGTAAATGAAACTGTTTATTAATTGGCCGTCGACCGCTGATCCAAGCCGTTCATGGCGCTAGTAGTACTGTTTGGCGTTTCCTCAATAATCGTGCGAACGAGCCGTGATTCAAGCAGAGATGACAGTGGCGAATTCCGGTAGGCAACGAAACAAAGCCGTCTGCCATAGCAGAAAGGCGATACGAAGAAAGCGCTTGTCTTGAGATCACACGATTCTCTAAAGACTTGACTCCCACTCACAAAGTACGTCAACAGAAACACGAGCGTAGTGATACAAAAAATACTTTAAGATACACAGGGCCGCGTGGAATCGCAGATACACCACTCGCATTATTTTGAGTTTCTCTAAACTGCAACATGGCGTCATTCATTACAGTATCCTAATATAGTTATTCTCGCGCAATACAAGAAATAGTAACCTCGAAGGACACGTAGCTTCATTACAAAATCAAGAATTTGCGAGTCATTGGTTCTGACCTATATATCGAATTCATTTAAACACTTCACACAGTCTTGCACAAACGCCTCTGCTGTAACTTCTGAGCAAACAGATAATGAGCCCAGTAACACGGTGGGTCGCCAGTGTGAGTCCAGATGTTAACTCGGCTTCCTAAGCGAACAGTACTCGTGCGAACTTATACAAAATAATTATCTGCTCAAACCTAGAGGCAGGTAAGCGCACGAACAATTTTCGCACCTAAAGAAGCCTTATTGTAAAACCACGGAGTGTTTGTATTATTTGTGATGGTATTCTCTCATTCTCATAGGCATTTAACGCAAGGTGACACTTGCGAGGATATATCCGCAACACACACCGAATTTTGAGCCAAAAACCTGGCTCTATGATGTTTCTCAAAATAAATTTGTGAAGATTATTCTAGAATTTATCATTTTAGCCTAATTCTCTTTTCGTTTCTTTTTTTTTTTTTTTTGCTCAGCGTTGTTAATTTTTTGTTTGATTGTGAACACGTTTTCAGCTGCGTCCAGTAGCCACGTTCTTTCGTATACGTTGGTTTTACTCTATTTTACGTTCTTCAGACTGTAAGGTTCCTCCAATGTCACGCTTGCAGACTTCGTTTTACAGAATGGCATCATACACCTTAGACGTATTCAGAGAAAATCCGCCTTTCCATAACAAGGTGGATGTAAGAGCAAGAATGTAGTTTGTTTTGAGCCATTTCAACTCTTTTTGCTCGTGCTGCATTGAACTTTTTTATAATCTATAGGGGTGTGCGAATATTCGCCATTTTCGAATAACGAATCGAATATTACCCTATTCGATTCGTTAATCGAATCGAATAATCATTTTTAAAGTTTCGAATAATTTCCGAATAGTCGTTACGGTGTCGCGCCGCGAGATTCCCTTCCCAGGCGTCCCACAACGCGCCAGCACGCCTGCCACACGTGCCCGCAAGATGGAAATACGTACCCTGTTCTCCCAGACGATGACTCTCATCATCGGCAGCAGCGGTTTCTGTCTATATGTACGTTGCTGTTGCCTCCATTAGGGACCACTATGTTAAGTATAACCCATAGGTATAACCCGCATGTATAGCGATTTACCGAAAGACGAGACAGGCGACTTCGACCCGCTTCGCTGTCACTCGGTCAGTCGCGCGATGAGGCTAGCCGCATGAAAGTGGCGTGAGCAAGTGACCAAGGCGATGAGGAAGTTTGCAGAAATTCAAACACCGAGCGACGTGACAAGCGGCAGTGAGAAATCGTCGCTCACTGCTGACTCTCGTCGCTGTCGCTCGTCTCGTCGCTCGCTGAATCGCTTACATGCGGTTCTGCCTTTAGGGACCGCTTTCGCACGAGATGCTCGTGCACGCTTTCGGAAAGCTTGTCGGGGAGAAGTTTCAGAACTGGTTGCAACGATACCGCCGCTGTCTATGAGCGAAGCAGAAGCAGTATAAGCGGGAAGTTGTTCGAAGAGAAAGCGCAGTAGAGTGTGGAAGTATTTCGGCCGCTCCCATGCAACCAATTGAAGAAGCCACAACAGCTGCTTGTGTCGAGTCTTTCCCAACACTTTCCATGGTTGTTCCACTTGTTCAGTGTGGGAAGATGTTGCTTTTTGAGGGCGCAAGTGAAACAAAACAATGCGTTTTCCCAGAGCCTTTCTCAGATGAGTGAAAACAAGGTTCCTGGACGTAAGCACACAACCACATCACGCCCTTGCCACCTTCATTGATCCTCGATTCAAGAATAAAAAGAGAATGTAGAGTTCATACTAAGTACAATGCTTCAGGATGTACCACGCTCAAGCGAACTGCGATTTTATGTCCAGCATCTGCGTGAACCGTGATATTATGTTTAGTATTCTAATATTTTAGTAGCTTTTGTTTTTATTTATATATCGTTGAACTCTAATCATTATCGTCTAGTCGACTTTTACAATAATTTTAAGAAACATTTTGGAACAATAAAAATAATTTTATAATCTCTTCGCTCTTCTTTAGCAGCTGCCCACTTACTATCCGGAAACTATTCGAAAATTATTCGGATTCGTATTCGTATTCGATTTCGGTGCCACAATTACTCGATCGTATTCGATTCGGTTTCAAAATCACCATTCGCACACCCCTAATAATCTATGTTTCACTATAAAGTTCATTATATTAGTGCTTCACTGGAAAGACGCATGTGGTTGTCATGGGGTATAAAAAAGAAACATTATTGTTATAGTGCAAATATCTTTGCGGTAAGGTAATTATTTACACACAAAAAAAATCGGTACCAACTGGAAGTAGGCCAGGAATAACCGATGGATGGTGCGTGTGAGGTGGCTGCCTCACAAGCTGTTTGCACTTGAAGATTTCGCCAGTATTCTGAAGATGCCAACAGTATGGCAGCCGGGAAATGGTATCGTCAGCTATTTTGTTTTAGAGCGCAGCTCTTAGGCCCTCTGTTTCCGGCTTGAGCGGCGTCGGCGTCGCCGTCACCGTCGCCGTCGGCGTAACCGCGCGGTGCATGATGGTTAAATTTCCCGCTAAATTTGGCGGAAAATTTTCCCGCTAAATTTAGCGGAAAACTTGTCATGCTAAATCTAGCGGAAAATTTTCCCCGTTAAATTTAGGGGAAACATTTTCCCGCTAAATCTAGCGGAAAATTTTCCCGCTAAATTTAGCGAAAAATTTACTCCCGCTAAATCTAGCGGAACATTTTTCCCGCTAAATGTAGCGGAAAATCTTCCCCGCTAAATCTAGCGGAAAACTTTCCCCGCTAAATCTAGCGGAAATTTTTCCCGCTAAATTTAGCGGAAAATTTTCCCGCTAAATCTAGCGAAAAATTTACCCCGCTAAATCTAGCGGAAAAATTTTCCCGCTAAATGTAGCGGAAAACCTTCCCCGCTAAATCTAGCGGAAAATTTTCCCCGCTAAATCTAGTGGGAAAATTTTCCCCGCTAAATCTAGCGGGATATTTTCCTGCTAAATTTAGCGGAAAATTTTCCCTGCTAAATCTAGCAAAACATTTAGCCCCGCTAAATCTAGCGGAAAGTTTTTCCCGCTAAATGTACCGGAAAATCTTCCCCGCTAAATCCAGCGAAAAATTTTCCCCGCTAAATCTAGCGGAAAATTTTCCTCGCTAAATTTAGCGGGAAATTTTCCTCGCGAAATCTAGCGGAAAATTTTCCCGCTAAATTTAGCGGAAAATTTCTCCGCGCCCTCGCCCCTCGAGGTCACGTGACCCCAGGCCGCGTGACCCCCCCCCCCCCCCCCCGAGGTCACGTGACTTCCTGGTCACGTGACCCCCGACATCACGTGACCTCACCTCTTTCCTTCCTTCTCCTCAAGAGCTGGCGCTCTAATTCGGCGTTACAGGGAGTTGTAAACGGCTTTCATTTTTTCTAGGCACACAAAACCCATTACAAAAAAGGTAACACCCCATTTTGTGTTATTGCGAAGTCAGCTTGTTCTAGCGGATCACAAGCTCACCGCAATGGCTAAACTCCCTCAGTGTAAACGACTTTCAGCTGTCAAACAAAAAAGGCAAATACGCAGTTTAACAAACTGAGCAGATATGGCATCAGCTCCTTTTTGCTTGCTCGGAAAGTTCAGTGCGTACCGACAAACGACAAACTTGATTTGAGATCTTGTATTCACACACCGCTCATGCACCGCGACAAATTTTAACTGCAAGAGAAGAATGAAAACAAAATCGGCAACCGCGTCGTTCATACCATCAGTGTCGCCCTCTGCCTCACAACATCTCAGATGTTATTTTGTTCTTCACTGGCTAAGTCTCATTTCTAAAGAAGTAATACAAGCCTCCAGTATCCCTTCTTGCTACAACCAGTATCACTTCTTCCCACAGTGCTTGATGCGTCGGGGAAGTACCCAAATGGTCTGCTGCAAGCCACGATGGCCGATCTGGGAGCATTCGACGAGTGCATCGAGACCGTTGTCCGGGACCAGTACGGCATAGAGAAAGTACGCGGCCAGTACTGCAATTTCCACATGAAGATAGCGGACGACAGATCTATGATCGATGAGATAATGCCCGCGGCTCTGCTTTCCCACTGGAGGGTGAGTTCTCTTCAACTGACTTTTACAGATGATATCACAGATGTAGACCAGTTGTACACCATATACTTAAATGAAGATATCTTAAACTACAGGTTTTACCAAAGGTGAGTCCCAAATTGTTATCCTTTAAACTGGGTTTATTATTACTACTAGAAAGAATAAAATAAATAATGACACTGAATGCCAGATTACCTTTCCCTCGTCATTGATAACATCACTGTATCTCTTCCGCGCAGGTAAAGATATAGGTTTGTTTCAACGATGTTAACGTATGGTCTCCACGCGGGTATTGTTGACGGGCCGCGATGGTCGATGAGGTCTTCTTCGGCGATCATGATCGGAGAAGTGCGACGGGGGATTCTGTCAACTTACAGTGAAAATATGTTTATTTACACTATATCTACACGAAAACGTGATACAAACAGTGCACACGGTCTCTTATGTACAAAGTGGGTGATTTTTCGTCCGACGCGTTACTGAAGTCAAGATCATCGGCCCACAAATCGCCCTTCCTCGCCCTGGCGCGTGCTTTGTGCGGACTCCGACCTTTTACCATTGGGCAAGTGTTCAATCAGTTGCATTAAACCTGGACGAAGGCACGTGACGCTCACGGACCGATGGTCGGCACTGCCATTTTTCACCCTTGCAGCGGACCCCGGCTGGCAGCTCCGACGAGAACCGTGGAGTCCGTCTGCACAGTCGGCAGCCGCCACCAAGGCGCCTCGGCCGAAACCCAATCGGCCCCGGAGGGGGCTCGGGAAGTACCGACCTCCGCCACTAAAAGCAAAACATATACGAAAGGCATGCGGCCGGGAGCAAAGTCCACTGAGGAAGACCCTGTCGTTTGATGAACAAAACAAAATGACCGGGAAGCAGCATACGTGCCGCTAAATGAGATGGCCCTCGCCCGCCGAGAAACCAGCTGGCTTTGCCAGAACCCTTACACGCGCATTATCTGCTATATCAAATGACAATCATCGGCTCATGGTTTTCTCATATTTTGTGCTCTTCCGTTACTTGGCTACAGTGTAGCGCATATTTTATTCCGCCAGCCCGAATGACCGCGTTCGGGAACCAAACAACATCGTTCCAAATTTATTCTATTACTATGCTTCATCGAATCTATGCACGATGGCATCTAGCAGATTTTGCTTCATGTATTACTTTATGTAATTATTTACCCCTGGGGCTGGCTCTATACCTCTTGAGCCCCTTTTGTAAGCTCGCGATTTTTTTTCTCTTCATATAAGATGCAAATCTACACTTGGAAGAAGAGAATAGTGGAAAATGTAGATTTTAGAGTGATGTCAAATGTTTGGCCGAGAATTGAGTCTGATTCTTTTTCTTTTGAGTAAGACGCATAGAGTTTGCTGTCATCAGAATTGTTAGAAACGCCTATTTTAAGCGCTATTATAGTCGAGCAAGGGAATTATGAATTAAATGGGCGCAAGTTTTAAATTATAAAAATAGTGGTCCAGCGAGTAAGCTGACTGTAGAAAAAAATATATTATAATTAGTTTATATATTAAAATATTTACTCTTGAAGCTCTTGAAACATCCTTCAACCAACCTTACTTACATCAATCTTGATTGAAAGGCTATTGAATATCTTAAAATACGCACCGGTTTTTCCAGAGCGTGAGCCGTCGCTGCAACCTTCTAGTTGTTGGTTTTCAATGCTGCTCTATGCACACACGAATGTTTACTCTATAGTCTAAACCGCGTCAGTAATGTTTCTGCGTGACAATTTGCGCAGGTGCCAAACTTCACAAGCTACCTGACGGAACCTCGGTACCTGATTACGGCTTGGGATTTGCATGATCAACGACTGTACGCAAGAAGATCTTCAATCCATCGTAGATACCCGTGAGTATCTTCATGACAGTATCAATTTAATCTCTTTAAGCGTGAACATGCTTTAAATAGGTTGAGTCACTGCATGCATGAACTTTACTTACATCAAGTTATCTTTGCAACTGGGCTAAAACAATGTAACCTTGTATAAAAATGTGCTAAAAATGTTTGTTAGATTTTTGTATCTCACACGTAAAAAAAGGCAGTTTTTGCAATGCGAATCGTCAATGCGAAAGCATTAACTATCCCATAGAGCAGAGCCGGGGCGTCTGTAACTGCGAAAAAACGCGAAAGCAATTCCCATTCTCCCGTTGGCTGCAGCGGAACGGCTCCTAGATAACCATTGGCGGCCGCTTCACGAGAGCGCGCGTGCTCGACCGCCGCTCTCGTGTCAGGCGCTCCCGAAGGAAGGGCGGGGGGGGGGGGGGGGGGTTTGTAGGGGGCCGCGGCCGCTCTTGCTCCTCTCGGCGACAAGGACCTAGGCGGCGCTCTGAGGCATCTATATCGTCGGCGGCCGCATGCAACCCCGGCACCAGTGAAACGTGACTGCGCACGACAGCACACCGCCTGCGAACTAAGGTAACGGAAGAACGACATTCAGGCTTTCGCATACACGACTCATAAGAAGTGCTTAGGTGTTTATTTTTAGAGCGCAGCTCTTAGGCGCCCGTTTTCGACTTGAGCGGCGTCGCCGTCGGCGTCGGCGTAACTGCAAGGTCACGTGATCCTCCAAGGTCACGTGGACCTCCCAGGCTCACGTGACCCCAGGCCACGTGACCCCCCTTCTCCCAGGCCACGTGACACTTCCGAGGTCACGTGACCCCCACGCCACGTGACCTCCCCCCCCCGAGGTCATGTGAACTCCCAGGTCATGCGACCCTCGGGGTATGAAATGAAGAAGATATAGAGATGATGCGGGCAAGCTGGACAGCGCGAAGTGTACTTCGATTTAAAGGAATTAGAAAAAAGTGAAACCTGCTTACAACTTTTTGTAACGTTGAATCGGAGCGCAGTGTCTCTGGAGGAGGAGGAGGAGGAAAGGGTACCTAGGGTGGGTATACCCCTCCTCCTCCTCCTCCTTCTCCTCATTCTTCAATGTCCTTGCGCCCCCCCCCCCCCCCCAAAGTACATTGAAGAATGAGGGCATACCCCCTCCTCCTCCTCCTCAAGAGCTGCGCTCCGATTCGGCGTTACAGGAAGTTGTGAACGGCTTTCACTTTTTTCCTAATTCCTTCAAATCCGGAGTACACGTCGCGCTGTCCAGCTTTGCCCACATCCTCCCTTCCTATATCTTCTTCACTTTATACCTTGCTTCAGCTTGGTCCCCTCGCAGCTTAAGAGACGGGAGAGCTAAGAGGAATATCTTCCCTGCAGAAAAGCAAGGGTGTACGTCGCTCTCTTATCTTTAAAATACGAACTGCTGCTGGACTAAATATCAAGTATTAAAGAAAAATGAAATTATAAGAGCCAGTTGCTCTTTAGAGCTACGATATTAATCCCAAAAACAAGTTACTTGGCTGTATCTTCCAAAATTTTAAACATCAATTGAAGCAAAAGAAAAATCTAGACGCGTACTAAAGTGAAGCGCTTATACAAAACTCTTTCAGAGACCATAATGGATTATTAAGGCGAAAACCGTATATGTCCTATTACGGGTAATGGCGGCATCGAGTGTTGTGCCCAAAAGATAACTATAAAATCTGACGCGCCCCGAAGTTGCCAAAAAGCATACCAACGCACACGCTTCACCACGGAAGCTGTGGAGCCGGCGGGGATGCCGTGCCTGCGCAATAGGGAGCGCGGCGTCACCGCCAAAGCGCCATGAGCAAAGGAAGACGGGCGCGCTGCCTCCGGCGCCCCAGTTGCGCTTCGGACTTCATCTGTGTTCGTTGTGCGCTTCATGCGATGGACTCTTAGGCGACCGTGTCTACATATACGGCGTCGACATCGCCAGTAGCGTCTATATCTGGGCGGCTTCCGCGCAGGCAAATGTGGCCGCCTACTCAAACACGCCACAAATGATAAAGCAGGTCAACGAATACGCAAATACGCAACCCCGAATACAACGCCGGCAGAAATAACCTTGGTACGTGTATGAACATTATTTAAAATCATTTCACCCGCGCGACTATGATGTTTTCACATTCCTAGACGTAAGCAGTCTTGAGTGTCTTTTTATTTGCCACGACTTGTCAAGTTGTCTTGAAAATAGTGAACCGACATTGCCTATAGGGCGACTTTCACCTCTTATGGCGATTATATTTAAATCTTGTGGGAAAAGGTTACGTACATTTACGTCCGGGGACCGGTACTCAAAGAGGAGCCCAATGCCCGTCCCCCGCGCGATCGACAGCTACCAGCGACGACGGTCGCCGTGCCGACTTCGCCAATGCCATGCTAACAACGATGATTGCGGTATATAACAGCGTTTATTGGGAAATAAGTGTCCCGGAACAAGACACTGCGGTCAAACAAACCGTGCACAGAGAGTGCCCGCAGCGCCCGCCGACCTGAGACGCGAAGGGTATTGCAGAGCGGAGTCATCGCCGGTGGGCCGAGCTCACGGCGATCTCCACGCTCGCGCCAACAAGCTCTGCTAACGAGAAACCGAAAGATTACATCCGATCTTCAAATTGCACTGCTAAAGATTATCTTGGCAGAGTGGTGTTACTTGTAAGTAAAATTTGGTAGGTTTGCTCAAAATGCCTAAAGTGCAAATCCAGATTTTATCCGTTGTTCCTCTAAATTGTGACTCTGATGAGATAGGCTCAGGGTACTGGCATAAAACACCGCCATTCTCTCAAGCCGCAAGGGTAGGCATTTTTTGCTCAAGAAACGTGCCCTTCATGGGCGTGGCAGTGGCTTATGGATGCGGCTACATGGCAGTGGAGGCGTGCTTGCGTTACGTGGCTTCAAAGTTAACTTTTGGAATTTTCGATATTTATTAGGGTATTTTTGATATTCTAAAAAGCAGTTCTTTCCGCTAGCCATGTTAGCGGAAGCATGCAAAAACTGAAAATACAAATTCTTTAAACTCTATGACAGAATTAAGTAACTCTCGGAAGCCCAATTGACCAAATATAAAACATTGTAGTTCAGATCTCTTTCAAACAATAAATGTGTAGTTTTTATGTAATAATTAAACGTATTCGACAAATACAAAATAAATTTGTAATTTTTATGTATTATATAAATGTAGTATTTAAATGCATCTATATTTATGTATTAGTTTTTATCTAGTATTTATAATCATTTCGTTGTGTTAATTATTTATAACTGCGAACCCATATCTACTAGCAGTCTTTAGAAACGTACTAACTCTACCATCAGTGCCTAAATTATTCGAACTAACTTTATCGTTGGTAGCGGCTCTGTCTCCTCGTGAAGGAACTTAGTAAACATGCACTTAAATTCTTAATGTCAGTAAAAGTCACTGCGCGAACTTAGTTTTAAAATAATCAGATACCAAATTGTCTAAGACCTACTTTCTACGTACACGTATACCAGAGTATGTTTTATTGCAGTTACAGGAACCGTTGTGAAAATCACCGTAAAGAACTGCGTGACAAACCAGTATCAGGGCATGAATACAACAGAAGCCGCTATTACGTGAGTTTCTGCAGCCTTTCTTCCGCCGCGTAGATACAACTCCTAGTTGTGTAATAATTTACACTTTAAGGAATGCCTTGGGAATGTTGAATCTCCCCCAACATGCCCAAAGGCTGGAATTTATTGCAGATTCTGTAAAGCATAAGAACCTATTTTTATCAATATTAAAATACGACGACCAACCAATCCCTAAGTCAGGGGCCCAACGTTTCGAAACCTGTACGGTTTCTTCTTTATGTGCAACCATGGAGGAAAAGAGCCGCCATCTTCTTTTAACTCTAGAGGAAAAGATAGAGGAAAAGAAGGTTGCCGCCCCTTTCCTCCATAGTCGCCCGTGAAGGAAAAGCTGAACAGGTTTCGAAACGTTGGGACCCTGATTTAGGGATTCGATGGTCGTCGTATTTTAATAATTATTTCCAATCACACATACCTTTTTCTAATGTTTACTTTCGAACCTCTTTTTAGTATTGTATAAAAGCGCCGTGTTATTTTTTATTCAATTCACGTTTTTCAGTTTGGCCAAATAAACATTAAGCAACTTTCAGTGTACAGTTAAACAGGAAATACCAATATGCAACAATATTGGCAATGCAAAATGCCATCAATGAACACCAGAGGAACACTGACTAGCAAGGTCACTCATATTTTTAATGAATCACCAGGGTCGAATTCCCAGACGCAGCGATTGTTTGGGCCGTTAGGAATTCTTGTACAATTTCCTAAGCTGAGCTTTCATTAAAATCAACAATTTAGTTTGCATTTCGAGGAAATTTAACATTACTTTTAAGTCTTCAATGAAGAAACCTTTGAAATAGTGTATGAGTAAAACACAAAAGTGTTGCAAGCGTACATTTCAACGCTAGAAAAAAAAAATATGGCACACGGTACATGTCAATCTAAACTACTAATCTGCAGTACCACCTCAATTCAGAATCAGTAGACCACATACTTCCGTGTGAGTGTACTTTTTGACTTTTCATTCCACCTAGTCACGTGTCAATCGACGTCCTCTATTTCTCTTTGAATATTTTTTTAATCCTTCAGAGCCACACTTGGTACAATCGCAATCTTAATTGCGATCAGCACCGCCATCGACCTGTACATTTCTGACAAGGAACCACGCCGTCTAAGTAGTAAGTCATTTTCGGTTCGCGGCAATTTCCGTTATTGACGAGGTCTCGCTGCTGGTCCCGTGTGTGTCTAGTGGGAAAAACTATCCGCTCAATAGGGCCTGGAATCGCAATTTGTCACGTTCCACCGAGACGGACCCCGAAATCAGAGAAACAGGACGAACAGGTTACGAAATTTCACCGTATGTACATGTATTTACATAAATAAACAAAGCGAAAGGCATACGAAACCATACAGTACAGTATTGTCTTAGTCCCCTAGAACCAAGTCTCCACCCCTAGCACTCACGACCTTGAAGTGTCCCTGCTCGTGTGCCGCTTGTAGGTCTCTTTCCCTGAGGAAGAACATCATGTTGCCGCTCTGACGAAAGACGCCTCGTTGGTTCACGGTAGACTCCCGGGAGCGGGCCTCGGGTGGGCTTCCTCCGGAGCGTAGCCGAAGTCGCCCCGTTGGTTCACGGTGGACTTCCCGGGAGCGGGCCTCGGGTGGGCTTCCTCCGGAGCGTAGCCAAAGTCGCCGTGCTGCTTCCCGGTGGACTCCCGTTAGCGGGCCTCGGGTGGGCTTCCTCCGGAGCGTAGCCGAAGTCGCCGCTGTTGTCCACCGGACCAGCGCTGTCTCGTTCCTCTTGATACTCGTTCCACACCTCTTCTTCCTTCCTTTTCTCCACACCACGTCTCGTTCATCTTCTCGTCGTCTTCTCTTTCCTTCTCCGGTTCACAATCGTGACAATGCCCCCAACGTTCAAGAAATTCATCATGTGAATTTTCGTCCTCTTCCTTTACACTTGCGTGTCATTTCCCTGAGTGTCTTTTCTCGGCGGTCATGGCGCGTACAGCAGAAACCATCTCTGGTGTCGTTTCACTCATAGCACCCGGCTTGTCGTCGTAGCATCCGCATGCACAACACATTACCACACTCTTGGCACTGTACTAACCCCACACTGTTTATCAACAGAAACCAGCACGTGTATAGCGCCACGAGATTTCCATGCCTCCCGATGAACCTCAAAACAAAGCTACTCAATCGATATGCGATTGCCCTACTCAATTAACCCTGAAGGGACATTGTGACTCGTCCTCAGCAAAAAGAAAGAAAACTAATCAAACTGAAACACTGGGAAACGCTGTTTTCCTACCATTACATACCCTCTGTTAATTACACGTTTATATCCGGCTCAAGTAATCGGCGCCGACGTTATCTTTTCCTTTTATGTACTCTATGTGGAAGCTGTAGTCCTGCAGCTTCATACTCCACCTCATGATGCGACTGTTGTTGTGTTTAGCCTTGTTGATGAACTCAAGCGGCTGGTGGTCTGTCTGTACCCGAAAGTGTTGGCCGTACAAATAAATCTTGAACCTCTCCACCGCCCACACCAGTGCTAAGCATTCTCTTTCTACGGTCGCAAAGTTTTTCTCCGCCTTGCTGAGTCTACGACTCGCGTAGGCTACGGGATGCCATACTCCGTCTCTCTCTTGCAGTAATACCGCCCCTAAGCTCGTGTCAGAAGCATCAGTGCGCAAAGTGAATCCCTTCTCTACATTCGGAGCCAGCAAAATGGGTGGCTCGGCTAACGACTGCTTCAGGAGCGAGAAGGCTGCTTCATGCTCCTCACCCCACTCAACCTCATTACTTGCTCCCTTCTTCGTCAGGTTTGTCAGAGGAGCCGCTACTCCCGCGTAGTTTGGTATAAATTCTCGGTAAAATGCTGTCAGCCCCAAAAATGACCTAACCTGACGTTTCGTCGTTGGTCTGGGTGCGTCTTGTATCCGCGTAAGGATCTCTTGCCTTGGTGCGATAAGCCCCAATCCTATTCGGTGCCCCAAACAGCTTATCTGTCGGAATCCAATTTCACACTTCCTCGGCTTTATTGTAATGCCGGCGGCGCGCAACCTGTCAAATATTTCTCTCAGCGTGTCGAGGTGTTGCTTCCACGAGTCTGTTGCTACCAGTACATCGTCGATGTAATGATGTGCGTCGGGGATACCCTCCAGAAGCTTCCGCATCAACTTAGTGAAAGTGGCTGCTGCCGTTTTCAGCCCGAACGGCATGAACTTAAATTGATACAATCCACTTGATGACGAAAAGGCGGTCTTGGCTTTTGACGCTTCCTCCATGGGTATTTGCCAATAGCCTCTGGTCAAATCAAGTTTTGAGAAGAACTTTTGCATCCCACATTCGCAAACGTTACGTCTAGCCTTGGTATGGGTTCAGCATCGGACACCAACACCTGGTTTAGACGCCTGAAATCTATGCAGAACCGGTTCGAACCGTCCGGTTTTCTCACCATTACCATAGGAGCATTATACGGTGACGTCGATCTTTCGATAACCCCCATCTTCAACATCGCGGTGATCTCTTCCTCCACTAGCTTATGTACTTTCAATGGTAGTGGATACTGTTTGATGTGTACCGGCGTTTGGGTGGTCAACTTGAGGTCGCACGTCATCAAGTTCGTCCTTCCCGGTAGATCTGAAAAGATCTCTTCGTATTCACTGATCAAGTCAAACACTTGTTGTCTTTTGTCTCTGTCTAAATCGGTATGGACTACCACGTCTCGTTTGTCTTGCTGTTTTGTCAGGGAGAGCATTGGAACTTCGTCCTCACCTCCTTCGGTGATGACGTCACTATCCTCGTCGACTTTTACGGCCAACCCACAGCTTAAGCCGACTTGTTCGCTCTCTTCCCTCTCCTTGTACTTCTTAAGCATGTTCACGTGGAATACTTTGCTCCTTCCTCCAATCTCAAGCTCATAATCTACTTCGTTTTTTCGGGCAGTGACCTCAAACGGGCCCTTCCACTGCATAAGCATCTTGTTGTTATCACTTGGAAGAAGTATTAGCGCCCTATCTCCAGCCTTCATTTCACGCTTGACCCGCTTATGGTCGTAATTTCTCTTATATTTTTCTTTCGCTACCTCCAGACATCGATGGGCCAGCTCACATGTTTCTTCGAGCTTCTCCCTCAACTCTAAAACGTATCCATACGAAGTCTTTGTTTCTTTCTTCATTGCTTCGTTGGACCAGACTTCTCTTAGGATGGCTAACGGTCCTCGTACTCTTCTCCCATACAAGAGTTCGAATGGAGAGAATTTTAAGCTGGACTGTGGTACTTCTCGGTACGCAAAAAGTAGAGCGGGCAAGTACCGGTCCCAGTCTTTAGGTCTCTCCTGGCACATTCGTCTGAGCATTTGTTTTAATGTGCCATTGAACCTTTCCACAAGGCCGTTGCACATAGGATGATAGGGGGTCGTTAGGAGGTGTCTCATTGACAACAGACGGCCCACCTCCTTCATAAGGTCCGATGTAAAATTTGATCCTCGATCACTGAGGATCTCTTCCGGTACGCCATATCGGGCGAACATGTCCATCAACGCCTCCGCTACCTCTGGGGTACCAGTGCTTTGCAAAGCTACCGCGTCCGGGTAGCGAGTGGCTACGTCCACCATGGTCAGGATGTATCTCTTTCCCGAATCCGACTTCGGCGTAATGGGGCCAATGATGTCTATGGCAATCCTTTGGAAGGGCGTCGCTATGGTTGGCATGGTCCCCAAGGGTGCCTTACCCACTCTTCCTTTAGGCACGGTGCGCTGGCAAACGTCGCAAGATCGCACGTATCTTCGTATCTCACTCTGCATTCCGGGCCAGAAAATTCTTCTGCGACCAGCCCTATCGTGTTGTTTATCCCCTGGTGACCCGACATTATGCTATCGTGGGCCAGGGCTACCACGGTTCGTCTGAACTTCTCGGGAAGCACCAGCTGATCCGTTTTTCTTCCGGAGCTGTAGATGACACTCCTATACAACAACTTGTTTCTTATAAAGAACTTTCGCTTGGTTCTTCCTCCATGCTTAGGAAAGATCTTACCGATGTTGTGGAAACATTTCTCGAGGCTCTTGTCGTTTTCTTGCTCCTTGAGCATCTCTTCGGCTGTCGCTTCCAGTGGCGAAACCTGCGGTACCCTCAGTTCGGCTCGCGGTTCTTTGGATTGATCTTTGTTCTTTCCTGTCTCTGTCGCGTTCGCGATGAGCATGGGCTCGTCCTCGCGTTGTCCCGAGCTTGGGGTGTTCTCCGGCAATGATTCGGAAGAGCCCTTGCGAGCTCGTTCTGCGCTTTTTTCTTGGCTTGTCTCCTGGTTTTGTTTTATGGACGTCTGCATGTCCAATGTTCCAGCTGGACTCGCCTCCTCCATTTCGTTCCACTTCGGGTCCGGATCATTAACGCCTCGCACCATCGGCACGTTACCGAGCACAAGATCGTACAGCGGGTTACTAACACACTTCGCCATTACCCTTCCGGTGAAGTATGGTGTCCTCACCCTGATCTCCGCTTCGGGCACATACCTCACGGTCCTATCCAACAGATAGACTGGACTTGACTTCCCGGTAAATTCCTCAGGGTGAACCATCTCCTTTCGTACAACGACCGTATTACAACCGGTGTCCCTCAAAACCGTTATTTTGCGGTCACCTAGCCGTCCCTCCACTACCGGCATGTTTTCCACCAGAAACTTTGGAGCTCGTCCTACGGCCGCGTTGATCACTGGGATCTTGGCGCCGTTCTGAAGCGTGACATAGGCTTCATCAAACTCGGCAGCACTGCCGTCGCTTTGCTCAGCTAATACGCAGGACGCTTGAGGTCGATCGTTTTGTCTCGTCCCACAATTCTCGGCTCGATGTCCGGGTCTTCCACAGTTCCAGCACGTCAGCTTTTTGAACGTAGGCGGGCGGTTCTTGCAATTTTCTGCCTTGTGGCCGACCTTATTACAGAGGAAGCATCGGATGGTTTTTCTGCTTGCACCGCTCGTCGCTTTGTCTGTCTCTCCAGCACTCGACTTCTTGGTGCAGTCCTCCATCTTCGGCCTGCTCGCCCCTGTTTGCAACTGGGCCTCTAGATATAGATCCGCTTTGGATGCTACCTCATCTAAGGTTTTGCAGTCTCGTTCACGTAGAAATACCGACAAACGGCTAGAGCAACTGAGTAAGAACTGCTCCACTAATACGCTGTCTCGGAGGGCCTCGAATGTCCGATCCACTCCAGCGATCTCGATCCACCTGTCGAAATACCCTGCAAGCCGGGCGGCGAACTGCCTCCTCGTTTCTCCGTTTTCCGGTTTAGCTTCGCGAAACCTTTCCCTGTAGCCTTCTTTAGTGTACCTGAATCTTTGCATGAGTGCAAGCTTGACTTTCGCGTAATCTAGCGCGTCTGCTGGGGACAGGCGGCCAACTACCGTCAGTGCTTCCCCGGACAAGCAAAGACTCAACGTCGTGGCCCACTTTTGCTGGGGCCAGTCAAGACCCGTCGCGGTGCGTTCGAAACGCTGTAGATACGCATCTAAATCGTCTCGGTCTTCATTAAATTGGGGAATCAACTTGTGAGGACTAAATTGGTGTCCGTGTCCTGGCGTCGCACCTTCCCCATCGCCTCGGATCCTTTCGCGACCAGACGCCGCTCCTTCCTGTACCGCTAGTCTAAGTTGTAGAACCTCTCGTTCTTTTTCCAACAGTGCTCCCTCCAACTCCCGTTCCTGTCTTGCCCTTGCCCTTTCTTCTCGAGCACTAGCCTTTTCATCCTCAACCCATTTCTTCAATTCTTCCCCTACATAACCTAACTTTTCCCCGGCCGCGATCAATCTTTCGTTTTCCATACTGTTACGTCCGGTTTCACAGATCCCTAGGTGTCCCGGTCGACGTGATTCAAGCAAAATTTGATGGAAAAAAGAATCCTGGCAGGCTCGCCAATTTGTCACGTTCAACCGAGACGGACCCCGAAATCAGAGAACCAGGACGAAGAGGTTACGAAATTTCACCGTATGTACATGTATTTACACAAATAAACAAAGCGAAAGGCATAAGAAACCGTACGGTACAGTATTGTCTTAGTCCCCTAGAACCAAGTCTCCACCCCTAGCACTCACGACCTTGAAGTGTCCCTGCTCAGGTGCCGCTTGCAGGTCTCTTTCCTTGAGGAAGAACATCATCTTGCCGCTCTGACGAAGGACGCCTCGTTGGTTGATCACGGTAGATTCCCGGGAGCGGGCCTCGGGTGGGCTTCCTCCGGAGCGTAGCCGAAGTCGCCCCGTTGGTTAACGGTTGACTCCCGGGAGCGGGCCTCGGGTGGGCTTCCTCCGGAGCGTAGCCGAAGTCGCCGTGCTGCTTCACGGTGGACTCCCGTTAGCGGGCCTCGGGTGGGCTTCCTCCGGAGCGTAGCCGAAGTCGCCTCTGTTGTCCACCGGACCAGCGCTGTCTCGTTCCTCTTGAGACTTGTTCCACACCTCTTCTTCCTTCCTTTTCTCCACACCACGTCTCGTTCATCTTCTCGTCGTCTTCTCTTTTCTTCTCCGGTTCACAATCGTGACACAATGTCGTAACATGGTGATGTCACAGTGTCCCGTGACATCATGTCGCATGAGGTCACAATTCTCCGGCTAAACGTAACGGGAATATTTGTATTTTCTCTAGATGAACTCGGAACCTAGTGTCACGCAACGTTATTTGGCCTCGTGGCGTCACAGTGTCACGTTATGTCATGGTATCACGTAACGTACCAGTGTCACATTTCCAACGTCCTCTAAAGTTAGTAAGTAGCGCATAAGTACCTTCAATCGGAACACGGCAGCATGGCAGTGTTACTGTATGCAGCAGTGTGCTGTGCCTCGGCGGTAGTCACAGCTCGTTAGCCAGACCCGGCAAGGAACAGCGATATTTTTGTTCACGTTCTCAGGTGGGAGTTAAGACTGGGTAATATATAATATTTAAAAGTGTCTTTCACATGGCTGCTTCGTTTCTTTCGATATTGCAGGCGTGCGGATGAAATGCCTGACGTCGTTCTCCGTCATCAATAACACGAAGCTCATATTGGCCGTGAACAAGAACAAGAGCTCGGACATGTACCGGTACCGATTCATTCACGGCATTCGGTTTCTCAGCATGGTCTGGATAGCCCTTGGTCATTCGTACGGGGCCGTCACCGACATTATGTGTAAGTGTTCTAATGTATTTGTCTGTTGAGCGTGGAGCGAAACCGCCGCAGAAGTACATCTGCCTTGGCAGTGGTTTCGGGGCCGTCTCCAAACATTCAATTTCGGGGAATGCTTTTTCGTTATTTCCCTCCTTCTCTCACACATAACGTAACAAATAACTACAACATTCAAGGGTTTTCTGCTTTGTCAAATGAAAATAACAAAAGCGCAATCCAGAGAGGAAAGTAGAGCGTCCATTTATTCAACGACAAAACTTGAGAATACAAACACTGGTATGTTTACGAATTATTCGTTGAGTCATTTGTATTCGCATTTTATAATAGAAACACCTTGATATATATTAAAGAGTGTTTTTAACTTATCACTGACAAAATTAAAAGATTTCGACCATAAAACGCGTAAACAAAAATTCTTCAACAATTTTTTTAGAAGTTGCCGATGGTAAACAAATATCATTTTAAAAATCGTACCTTTGTTGTCTAACATTAACTCAACGCATACTAATTCAAAATAATTTGAATGAACTAGGCATTCATTCGCCAAGTTTGAAGAGAAACCCAGAAAAAATATGCTGTTTTTGTTTGAATGAGCGTATAAAATATGTGCTTTTTACTGATGGCTACGTTAACTAAAGTTGCAATCGATAAATAATTGCTAACTTAGAAATGTTCACTCGTTTATGTATGTTATTTCGAAATTGATGAGACATATGGAACTCTATACTAACGTTGACTGTTACTGGAGGATTATACCGCTTTGGAAAAGCTTATTAAATGTTTCTTCTGGTCAACGTCAATTCGCTTAACAATTCAAATTATTCTGATAGTTGATAATATTTTCAAACCAATCAGCACATTCTCGAGGAAACTGGTGGTGTAAAATAAAACATAATATGCTTTTTGCATGTCTCATATGGTTTTACGTCAGGAAGGATCAACGCAGCATTGTGTAATTGATTTTATTCTCTTTTTTTCACTGTCCCTCAATTTTTCTCACTGCATTCTTTCATTTACTTTTATTTGTGATATAAACAACATGCTAATTGTATCCATAGCTCGAGCGGTTAACGTCCTGCATTACTTTGAGCACTGGTACACATTGATCGTGACGGCAGGATATCAGGGGGTGGATACTTTCTTCTTCTTCAGGTGAGCCGTCGTTTCTATACAAATCGCCTGTCGAGCTGCTGGTTCAGTATTCGTTTCCACATGATACAAACAAATTCGTTTAATGCACCTTTATTTATCCCTTTAATATTCAAAATAGTCCAAATATAGGGATAAGTGAACCGTATTGATCGAATAGGATATATGTTATAAAGCTACCGAAAGTTAAAATCTGTGGCGGCGCCTGGTTCGAAAAGGTGTTGTCTTCTGGCGACTTCGTAACATCTATCCCATTCTATTAGTACGGTTCATTCGTCTAGATTTATTGACCCTTTTCTTCTCAGACCACGTAAGGTAAAAGAAATGACCCGTAACCTACTTCAATAAATATTTATTTTTATCTCCAATACTTTCTTTGTGATTCTTTGTCAACCAGACCCGAAATGTCAATGGTTTTCTATTCTTGGTTTCTTACTTATGTAACCATTACTGGAATAGTCCTGAACAAGAATCAGTTCCATAAAAAAATGCATTATGGAATAGACAGAACAAATTAATATTTTAGTTGAAAAACAGCGTGACTGGGACGAGGACAAAAGACGAAGAGACACAGGACAAGCGCTGACTAACAACTGGTTTGTTAACTGGTTTGTTAATACAATATAAGAAAGAAACGCAATGAAATGAAAAACATACAGTCAAATGTTCGCGCACTTGCTGGGCGCCTCAGTGGAATGTCTCACCTTTTTTTTTTTTTTCATCTGCCTGTAGTGCTTGTTTTCTTCTTTCTTTTATGAGGAGGTCTTGTTATCCTAAATACAGAAAGTTCACCTCGCTGGGGGTCAGAGTCACCGAAGGTTGGCTCACACACGAACTGTTGTTCTTCTTGATGTTGAACGCCTCGACCATCTCTCGGCATGTTTGGTCGGGATGTCGATATAATATAATGGCATCTTCAAAGTGTGGTTCGCACCCGCAGTCTCGGCAATGTACCGTTAGACGTGAAAACGCGGTGCCTTTCAAGGAGCTGTGGTGCTCTCTGAGTTGGATGTTCAGTAGCAGTCTGCCCGATATAAGAACGGCTCACACACGAAGAACAACAGTTCGTGTGTGAGCCAACCTTCGGTGACTCTGACCTCCAGCGAGGTGAACTTTCTGGATTTAGGGTAAACAAGAGCTGCTTAGAAAATAAAGAAGAAAACAAGCACTACAATCAGATGAAAAAGAAGAACGTGACACATTCCACGCGACGCCCAGCAAGCGCTCGAAGATTTGACTGCATGTTATGCAATTCATTGCCTTTCTTCCTTATGTTCTATTAACAAACCAGTTGTTAGTCAGCGCTTGTCCTGTGTCTCTTCGTCTTTTGTCCTCGTCCCAGTCGTGCTGCTTTTCAACATGAACGCTTATCAACTTGCCCAGTTATCTATCCTTATTAATATTTTAGTTTTCACCTGGAGGTTTACCAATTGGCCCTCGTGTTTAGGGCTAAATATTGAAATTAACGAAATTCCGGTCCGTCTCAAGGGTATATTCTGAATTAATTCGTAAACACCTCAAGATGAAACAAGTATATATTTAAAACATTGTTGATAAACTTTAAAATAATGCAGAGTTATAATTGTTCGAACGTTGATTAAAAAGGTAGGGTGGATGTTCACATCCTAAGCCCGTCATACGTTTCTAGCACGTGGTGCTTTTAAAGGTTTAAAATTTACCTTGCAGGAATAATACAACCTGCGCCATTCGACTCCACGCACAATATAGCCCTAATATGCTAGAAACATACAGTGCAAAACATTCAAACATTGTGCGGGCCAGAAGTATTGTAGACTTGAACTGAAGTGAGTAAAACTAAATAATTAGTTTTAAATTGTCTTCTTTTGTTCTTGTACTTTCTTGGTTTCATTCACTCGCACTCAAGAGTTTTACTGCACAAAGGTATATCCTTGGGATAGTTGACTCTGTTGTGTTTGTCGCCATTTAAAATGTCTGTTGTCTTTTAGCGCTTTTATCCTACAGAGTGTTCAGTAGAAGGCAATTTGTTTGATTTCGTCGGTGCTTATAATTTGCAACTTTTCGCACATTTTGTAATCAATAATCTGCAACAAATCAAGCCACTTAAATAAATTGTCGCACTACACAACGTTCGTTTTTGTTTATTTAACTGTTTCCTCTTAACTTTATCATTAGTGAACAAGTGCTCAATGAATCGATTCAAGGACATATGGGAGCCTGTTACTTGGAGCCTGTTACTTGATTTTCGCTGTGCTTCCCTTTTCAGCGGTTTTCTACTTTATTATACACTTAATAAGCAGAGACGAAACAGGATTATTGTGGCCATAGAAACTTTAACCTCCAGATTCGTCAGGTGAGATTTTCTACCAACATGCTAATGAACTGAATTCGAGTTAATGACAATTGTTGGCTTTAAATACAGATTTTATCCGATATGTATTTTTTCCATCAAGTGTGCTTGGTCCTTAAGGTTGCATAACTAGCCTAGCAATTTTATTACCTAATTGATTTTATTTAAACTGTTAAGCACGTTAAACGTTTAATACACCATGCGTAACACTTCCTTTATTTTTGAGCTGGCGTATAACTGCATATGAATATATGCCGGTTAATTCAATTTATCACAACCGTGGCGTTCCTAATCAGTGTATTCTTTCCTTTAAATTCTGTGACAACCATATACATATATCGTGTAATAATAGCATAACATAATAAGTTCTTACAATTTACGTTTTATTTAAGCAACGTATGCAGTGAAAAGTATACAAAAATGGTTGTGAGCTGCAAAGTTTCCTTTTAAAAATACCAAAACGTTTCTACAGAACAGGTAAAAGACAAAAACAGTGTCGAACCGAACCGTTATTTCTAGGCGAACCGGAACCGAACCGAACCACAATCCTCGCCAGCCATCTTGAAACTGAACCAGTACTGAACCAGAAAAAATATAGCGGCAACCAGTCCAAAACGATTCACGGTATTATTATTTCTTGTTTTCTTAATATCACAAACTGAATATTTGAGAATAAAACATTGGAAGCTGTATTTTTATGTATTGATCAAATCGTAATGTACAGAATTGCAATGTTGTTGGTTTTCGTGGCACTTTTGTATTGGGACTATGACTAATCATGTTTCGTCGCGTGACACGCCGTCACGAGACGTCATGGTGTCAAGATATGCTGTCAAGTAATGTCACGTCACGTGGCCTCGTGACGCCACGTGACACGGCCATGTCACTCACTGCGTCAAGTGGATTCAAACTGAGGAAGTCATTAGAATCCCTAACGTTGTTGACACCGTGACGCCACATGATAACAAGACTTCAGACCGCGAGTCACGTGATACCGTGACGTACCCGATTGTCATGAGCACGAGTCGAGTGCTCGGGATTCATGGAAAATCAGAATCGCCAAACATTTGGGTAATGGCTCATGTTGAATTAAAGATTAGAATATCCAAACTCTCACAATGTCTGAGGCTCAGCCCACGTATATGCTTTGCTTCAGCGCACGACTGTGATGAACACTGACGGTATACAATAAGCGTCAGATCACTTGTCCGATTATTTTGGTGGCGATTTGAGAAGATAGCTGTTTCTTTCCTTTATTTCTTTTTTTTCCCGCCTGCCCGAGAGGAAAGCTAAAGATTGTCTCGTAGGTTATCAACGTCAAGGATTAGTTCTTAGTAATATTTACCGAAAGTACGAAAATTGTTGCAAGACCTGTTTATGCTTGATGTACACACCACTGAGGAACCTAAACATGTTTTCGTAGTTTCTGAGCTGCCTGACAAACTTGTTCCTGAGAATAGAAGCATTAGAAGGACTAAGGCCGGTTGCACCAACGCCGCTTAGCGAAAAGCGGAAGCTTAGCCGGGAACCTAAGCTAAGTTTCGGTTTCATTCGTTTGCACCAAAATGCTTATAGCTAAACCTAGCACTAAACTACGCTTATCTTGAGCGCTCAACATAGGCGCTTTTGCTCTTTGCTTGTTTCTTAATCCTGGATTATAAACATGCGGCCTGGTTTGTGGTCGAAGCGTGGACGAAATGGTGGTACAAGTGTTTTAGGCCACAACAGCGTGAAAGTCTCGACAGAATGACCTTCGATTGTGACAAGGATGCAAAATATTGTCTCGTGAAGTGTTTATCGGCCTCCGTTTTCAGGCTGGCTCTCCACTCTCAGTGCGTGTTAGCCCTAACTGAGATGTACGTGCATCGGAGCTGTGGGGCTAACGTCTGTCTTCCTCGTTGGTTTTTCTGTCAACGAGCTTGTTCGTATGTACTTACTGGTTTTCGTATAACTGTAACGTATTGCTATTTAACACCTTGTTCATTTCTGCTTGCAAAGCGTATCCTTTAATCCGATCGGTGCGTTGAATAGTAGCCGTACATGATCTCGGCCATCAGCTGATTATCGACACCTCTGTCGTTTGCATGAGATTGCGGCACATTTAAATAATAAAACTGTGAAAATTCAATTTCTTTAGTTTTGAGACAAACCTTCAGTGAATTTTCCTTGTCTCGCGAGTAGCAGAATCTTCACTTGCAGAAAATTGCATCTCTATAACCGCAACTTTTCTAGTGATCGTAACTTTTTAGAAATGTTTTGTTTCTTTATATCTTTCATTCGTATACAGTCACAAACCGTAACAACTATAATGCGAGATTCGTGCAGCGCTGTATTGGGGCAGGCTGGGGCAGGTGATGCGAAGAGACGACCGTTCTCGTCGGCACGATGTGATGTACTAGTGGGAGTCTTCGTACGTCGAAGTCTTCCCACCGTCTATTTGTATGAACCCGAGATCTGCCTAGACATCACTCGCCAACAAGCTTCTGGTTCTCTATCAGCAGGAACAAAAAAATGGTTCTGGGCGACCTTTGCGTGTTCAATAATTGACAGCTTGTATGATGATCAAGGGATCTACCAGTACTATCGCTTTGATGTATTGATAGTTATACCTTCTCTTCTTTGTCACTAAAGCAAAATATACGGAAGTTCAATTACCAAAGGGTTTGACCAGTGGCGTCACAAGGGAGGGGCGAGGGGGGACGGACCACCCCGGGTGCAGCGCTCAGGGGGGTGTCGCGGCGGACCACGAGAGCGGGGGGGGGGAGAGTCGTGGCGTGCCACGCCAGAGCGGGGGGGGGAGGGGGTGTCGCGGCGGGCCACGCGAGAGGATGGGGGAGGCCGCGGCGGGCCGCCGTCCCGGGCGCCGCTGACCTCTCGTGACGCCACTGGGTTTGACACAACAGTTCAACGACGGTACAGTGCAGTTCTGTCACCTTGCTGATAGCAACGAGTACGATCGATGCAAGCTCTGGACGACTTCTATGCGACGATTTCCGGGCATTTTCGCAGCTGCCGTGGCGAGTTCGTCAGTGTTTTGAACTTCATCGGTCTCAGGCGACTTGATTTCAGTAGTCATCTCACCTGCCTACTTATTCTCGATGATGTTTTGTCTTCAGCGATGCAGCGAGTAGAGATTCCTTCTCGCGTTCGGTGAGATTTGGGGCCCCCGATGGCTCCGTTATTTCAAAATCGTGAGCACGAAAATCTATCATGTCACTGTCAAAATATTCCGTTATCAACCGATATTAAACACACAATCACTAAAGCAAAGAGCATTCGTGTTTACTTAAAGCTTTGACCTCCTGTTTTTGAAAGTTAAAGGCCGGATACCAAACCCGATATTCTCGGCAAGGCTTTCCTCCTCTCACGTCTTCGAGCAAGGGGCGAGGGAAGCGAAGGAGAGAAAGAGGGGACTAAAAAGTCGTGCATCA